>DWQX01000438.1:0-43265 GCA_018245475.1 Pharmacophagus antenor | reverse complement strand
ATATTATTAAATATACGAATAAACAGAAGGAGTTAAAAAAAAATATTGTGTTAGAATTTGAAAGTGCTAAATTACATTTGCAATATCTGTATACTTTTCGTTAACTAAAAAGTTTCTGTAAATAGAAACAAATGTAATAAAAAATATTAAATAATGTATACAATACAAGATATAGCTTAAATAACAATAGTATTGAAACTAATAAGACTTAAAGAAAATAAGAATTTGATTCTTATTTTAATGGGCGGGAAAAACCTATTCTTTAGCCTAGATATGCAAGAATCAGCAAAATTATTAGGTAACTCTTGTATATATATGTTACAAAAAAGTTTCCCTTCAGTTTCTATGCGCGGGAATTAATTCAATTACCAATATGAAAATTTAGATTCGTAATACTAGTTTAACATGAAACATAAAATGCATACGGGCCAAAAGCTGCATTCCACATAATTCTGTAACATTGCATTGTATAGAACTACGTGCATAATTAATAAAAAGTTCAACTTTATTAAAAAAGAACTTGAATAATTGCGCGTGTATGTACAGTACGGTGGCTTTCCAAGAAATAAGAACACGTTCAAAGGCAGCTATAAACATATGTCAATATTAAAGGTTAGGCAGGAATACATTGTAAAGGCACGGCATGGAGCTGGGCGCAGCAACATTAAAATGAGTAATTATAATAAAGCTGATATGTCCTCATAATTAACTAAGCCTGATGAAGAGTACTTTGACAGTAACAGCGACTTTAGCGCTTTAATATTTTTTATCCTTGTTTTTATGATTTTCACTTATTTGAAACTACTAAAATCAATTTTGCTATTAATATTCAAGATAATTGTTTCTTGAGTATAACAGGTTTCTAAATTTAATATTTCCTACTAATCCTGAGAAAATTATAGCATCGGCAGCAAATTAACATAAACACTAATTAGTTGCTTACGCTATACCCAGAAATTAGAACCGCTCATAGAAGTAAAAGGGAATTAAATCAGTGAAGCATCAGCTTCAGCGCTTTATCGCTTAGTGTGACACTATCACAGCAGCACTAGCACTAATTAGACGGAGTGACAACCCACTCCTGCCATAAAGCGCTGCAGATTTATCGTTACAGATTATTTATATTATGTTTATTAGGCCTTGCCCTTCGCAACCTCCGCCCTGCTTTCCTGTTAATTGAATTACTGGGATTTTTATACGTTATAACACCTGAAAATTTTACGAAGCGCAATAACTGTATCTTTATTGTCGTTTAAATTAAAATGCCTTATGGAATATTAAGAGTGTTCAGCAAAATTTTTAATTGCCACAATTTGCCTTCTCTACGCTTAAACGTATTTCTATCACCGTGAATTTTTAAGTTTTCAATACCTTACATAGCATCGCCAAAATAATTATCACAGGTTTCATTATTAGAGAACTTAATAAAGTTATATTTTCTGTATCACCAATGACCATCACCATAATCATATTAGACAGACTAGATACAGATTATAGCCGACGGTTAATATCATGAAGATTATATTTCAAATAATATCAGATCTTAAATATTATGGCCATTAAAAACGCAATAGTGGCATAGAAATAAAATTCAATATATCGACCCAGAGATTTCGTTGACTACACGAATCTGACCAAAATGGGATAATGTTATACAAAAGCTAGTCTACACCATGTTATAGAAGGAATAATAATCCTTGTATCCGTAACTTCAAGATACAAATTATCAAATGTATCTATTATATTCAGAGGAACTTCGTAGACGTCAATTATCCGAGCGACCTAAACGCAATACTGCTTGCTTTGTAATTAACATGCTTACACCATAAATCATGACGCACTAGGAATACAAGTTATTTTGGCAATCGTTCTGATTATGATTAACAACGTCTCCTCCCCACCAGTGATAAATTGAGAAACGAAAATAACCTTTATAATATTAATTAACTCGACAGGAAAAACAAATTTGATGAGTTTAAAAACCAATAGTTTGTATGAATGAAACTATGAAAACAGTTTATGAGTAATGCGCGATAACGAAATGACACATAAAAGTAAAACCATATAAATTGAGAATGAGCAAAACAAATGACTAAATGCAATAAGCTCAAAATAGTATTCGTTCATGATAATACATTCATAACTACTTTGTGATCATATTATAATGATCCCTAAAACATAACGAAATGAAAAGTAGTAATTTTTTTTCTAAATCATGTTATTGAAAAACTACACTCGAAGCACATACAATAATGTCACGAACATTTAAAAACATTTATACTCATTAGGAAGGCAGACAGTAAGAATTCTAAATTAATCATTAACAAAGAATTCGACGGGATTGCAACAATGAATAAACAGGCGCTCCCTACGTTGTATGAAAATAAAACTGAAGCGCGTTTAAAAAGTAAAAAGTCTTAATTACAAACTTACATAATAAACATGTGTAAAAAATGCTGCTCCGTCTGGATTTTAGACTGCAAACAAATAGCGACACTATGTGTGTGCTAATTAAAATTTAAAGTGCAGGAGCTGAAGCGAAATCGCGCGATGTCCTTATCCGCTGGCGGCGCTATCCCAACTTGTATCTTTCGTTGATTTGTTGCCTTGGTCTGTGGAGTGTGTTCTGGGGCTAATTAATTTTAATTGGATCGCAATGCATCTATTGTATGCGCAGGACTTTTGACCCTTGAGCAGGGGTCGCAACGTCGTTGAAACGTGCCACTTTAATTTGAAATCGGTTATTACACTTTCAAATATGTACATCCAAAGGGTAGCATTTACTTAAAATTATATTACACATTTAAACTTAATTAAAATAGTTTTATAGCAAAATTAACGGTTTTCATAGATAATGATAATAATTCACACTAATTCAACCAATATTACCTATAGTTTGTAATTGAGAAAAAATTAACACTATATTAAATTGATTTACAACCGCTATAAATAATTAAATATTTAGCTGCTATTATTTGATACCGCTTTTATTAACTTTAAGTAGCTAAGACTTCCATATGTAATATATAAAAATAATAATTTATTAAACATTAAAAAAAATGGAATTATGTAATACGATTTGATTAAAATATCTGAGAATTGTTTTATAACGGCTGAATGAAAAATAATTAAGACGGCGTCAATCGTGTGCTCATATCATTCATTCACTCCTAATCCGTGCTTTACGACGCACCCGGGATCACCGTTCGCAACAAAATTATAACACTCACAACAATCGGCGTTAATTTTACGCTCGTGCGCCTCCGCGAGCAATCATACTCACAAATTGAAATGAGCCAATCCCTTTCGAATGTGATGCGCGAATTAAATACAAAACGCCATTATTGTTTCTTAGTAGTTAGGTTTTCTTTCATATCTACTCTAAAAATCTTAATTAAAATCTTTAATACTTAGGCAATAAGTTCTAATACAGTGTTTCATTGCCTCAATTTTTCTTTGATAAATTTAATTTTTGTTTTACACCGTATTGTAAATACATTGATAAATTTAGACTGTTACAAAGTACAGAAGATTCTTTTTTAAGAAATTGCTAGATTGCAACATTAAGTATCCGATGCTTTTATATCTTACGTATCAAAATAAATCTTTAATATTAACTTTACGGGACCTATTAAAGTAACGTATAACATATGCAAGTGGATGTTATAAGTGTTTATGAACAAAATGTAAGTTCTATTGTTTCTATTCATTAGGATTCTTGACAAAAAAACTGTTCACATAATAATTTTAATTTATATTAGACAAATTAATGAAAACGTCTGAATCTCATCGCAGATGATATCATTCATTCCACGCGAGCCATCATGTCCGACCCGACGTCAGTACACGCACCGCGGGCGATCCGAACCGGTTGTATAAAAAAATGTAATGAATGCGCGCAGTATACTTGTTTAATCCCGTGAACAGGCCTAATTGTCCGCGGCAGTGACTATGACAGTTGCGAAAGGCGCCCGCCAGGGGGCGCTGACACGTGACCCGTCACTCGCAGCGAAATTAAAACATTCTGCTATTATTTCGAACCCGCGGACTCTACAGATACGGCAGATGATTTTAAATAGCTTCCTTGTTCTGTACGAGACTAAAACTATGCAAATATATTGTCTCCTTACAAAAACAAAGCACAAATCTGTAGCTATTTTTAAAGAAATTTATAAAACAATTTAAGTTTAAATGGAATAATGACTTAAACCAATGGATTCCTATGTGTTGAACAAAGTAGAAGAGACAAAATTCAAACCTACACGTGATATAAAAGTTAATGAAAAAGAAAGTTAAAATGTAGACCTAAAACAATAGCCTATCAATAGTTATAAACTAGAAGTTAGAATTACACTTGCTAAATAAAAAGAAAAAACTGAAAAATAAAAACATGGGAATTATGTAAAATACGGAGAAATACATTGCCGTAGCCCCATATCAGAGTACTATCGACGGCCGCCGGCGGCGTTGAAATTTTAATAATTAAAAATCACCCCTACGCGAAGGGTAACGTCGTACGTCACATCACAGGATATCACTTTTTTAATAACAACTCGCACAAAAATGTGAACCAATTACAATAAGCAATTCATTCATTCTACTGTCCTACCCATTGTCATTCGGAACATAAACAACTCCATGTTTTTTTTGTTTCAAGATTCATAAATAGTATTTTGTAGTTTATCCATATAAGAGAATAGCAATTCAGTATAGCAAAGAATAATTAGAAGCCTAATGTATAATACCGGACTGCTCATAGATCCTAATATCTATATTCAAGTTTCTTATAAAATGAACAAATACACAAATAACCTCAAAACAGTATTTTAAACAAACGTCAAAAGTAAGTGCTATTGCATTATAAAGAAATACACTAATTTTGAACAACTTCACTCCACTAATAATCGTTTACGCATAAAAGAAGCGCTTCTAAAATTTTCTTTATCCGCGAATCAATCCGTGCAATTGATAAAACACAATGCTGTAAGCATACATGTAATGTCTATTATATCTATATCAACTACACTTTCTCCAATGCAATCATAATTGAAAAATGTTTATACTAGAACAAAAAATTGTTTACTGCGCAAACGTACGGTTTATTCACGGGGGTTCCCAGTTATTTCCAAATAACATCACTTAATTATCATGTCTGGCAAGTTTTGCGAGTATGCGAATCATTAATTAATCGAGGAATTTAATAACAACAAATATCTGTTGTGAGAGCAAACGAACTATTTTTAATTTCCGTTTCATTTAAACGTGCATTGGGGCAATATAGAAAAAAATAGCAAACATTCATAGCGAATCCAATAGGCTAATCGTGAGTTATTAAACCCCTAGCGGCGCCCCACCTGATCGCCTCCTGCTATAATAGAAATACCAGGGACTTATTATTAAAATTTCTGCTAAATTGCTCCCCGCTCCTCTTAAATTTCGTTGCTCGAAGGTAAGCTAAAGTCATTATACGACACTTGTTCTATAAATATAACAATGCTTAGGAAAATAATAAACATAGTACCGAAATGTGCCTTAATAACCTCTTTATTATTTTTTATTAATCTTTATGCATTTCTATATTTAAATTCGTGGTAAGTCACAATTATTATTATATCATTAAAGATATATGATGATGGATAGATGATCTGTGTAAAACAATATTAAAGAAATGAAACTTATTTTGAATTCAAAAAGAGTGCACAGTAAAATACTGACTGTTCTCTTTATACACATACGTGCAAATTCCTGTTCTTGAATTAAGTCTAAATTTAATAAAACTTGTAATAATAAAATCTAAAGCTGCCACATGGTTGATTTTGAATATTTAAAAACTTTATTTTTACACGAACATAACTCACCCTCATTTGTACTAATTAAAAATATAGAAAAGGAAGCGTATCATAGTCATAATTTTATGGTATTACAATCAATGAAGCAAAAGTATAATGGCGAAAAGTAGAAATATTATTACATGTACGGCCTGTTTTCCGTATTAATGTACTATAAAAAAGCAATGGAGAAACCATTGCTGGAGATCCAGACCGTTTATTGTTGGATGTTTGATTGTTTAAGACAAATAGGATATCATTGCGAAGTATTTCTAGTTCCACCATTCATTTTTATTAAGAGAGCAGAAGAAAAATAAAACTCTACGATTATTATAACATTATTAAAACTATCAATGATAGTTACTTACATTAAAGTAATGTTATACGATAAGTTAAAGGGAACATAAGCAGAGTTAGTACTGCTTGCACTCGACGAGTTCTTTTTAATTGTATTAAAAATCAATACCTGTTATAAACTACGAACAATGAATATTTTACAACGAGCAGGTGCGGTCATTACCTCAATTAGATTACATTGTTTGTGTGCGACTCAATCAGCGGCAGTCAGTGGTATTATAATAACAGCAATATTGTTGGCCCGGTTCTGGGACGTTAATTAGGTAAGTGCGTCGAACGCGTGAGCCGCTCGGCTAATTAATTGAGCGTATTATTGGTGCAACGCCTAAGCCTATGCGGTTTCGGTAACGAGCTATAGACACGGACTGTATTTCCGTCTTACACTAAATCTACTACTTATTTATATTAATTTTTGGAGAGTTACCGGCGTCTTGATTATTGAATGTTTACTGAAGACCCCGCAACGAAACAGTGCAAATTCAACAAAAAAAAATCTAGTTATTTTCGCGATAAACGAGAGTCTACAGGTTTATTTCTGCTTGATTTCTGCTTGATTATAACAAACTGAAAGTTTGAAATAATTTCAACAGAAATAATAAAATCAACTCTTTAAACTACTGCATTGACTATTAATGAAGTAAGAAAAATCATAAACCAAGTACATATACGATCAAAATCGATCCATTGAAAAGCGCCAAGGACAATATCAAAGATACATAAATAACCAAACATAGATACATATATTAAATTTATAGCACCATTGTTTTCGGATCGCAATTTAAAGATGGCAAAGATGACACGATATAAAAATAAAATTACATTTTTTAATATAACATTCTTGCTATCGTTTTTTATTTTAAACCCTATCGTAATGAGTGACGAATAAATGTATATTCAAAGAGAATATTTAAAAAAAATATTTCCAGAGCATTTTGAAAAGTCAGTGAAAGCCTACAAGTCTAAGCGGATTAGTTTCTTCGTGCAAGTCTTCGTATGTTACGGAGTCGGTGATATACGAAGCTTTTAATTCATAATGAAGGCTTAAGAATTAAGACACTTACAGCACATAACTCAACAATCTGCACTCGTTTGGTTTCCTGATGTGTTCACATGTAATGAAATTGTCAATGACTGTTTCATGCATCGAAGTTATCAGTATATAAATATAAGTACGCCGATTTATTTCAGCGTGAATCATTGAAGTATTTTTCATTATAACTTTTATTAAAAAGAGCCCGTCAAATTTATATGCATTTTATATATTTTCGAGTAGCGATAGGAATTTTTCGAACCTGCCTGGCTAGCTACAACAAGAAAAGTCAACCTGTCGCTATAACAGCGGTCCTGTGCTCCATCGTCCATCTATGTGAGAATCAAAATATTCTGGATGAACAAGCTTCACCGTCAACAGCCTCGAAGTCACTTAATACCATGCCAAATTAATATTAAATGTTAACATATTGCTGACAAAAATTATATGCACAACATCAAAATGCTAATAATACCTACAATATTTTTTTCTGAAATTTCGATAAAATAAATTAATGTTAAACAGTCGATATTTCTAAACCGTTAAATTGTACAGGAATCAAATTCAATCAGTTTTCGATAATGGATCAATGTCGAACGTTTCATTATAGCGATACGTGCTGCCGACCCATGAAGGTATGTAAACCGTTCTGATTCGATCGTGGCAATTAGTTACGAAATTAATTTGATTTCCCTAATTAAAATAAAATTTTCCTGCAAATGTCCGACGTTTACTATTCAACTTATTATCTAGTTCTTAAAAATATGTAAATTTATTGAAAATATACATTTTATTTTGTGCAAATTATTAGCTGTATTTTTAAATAAATTATAATTAAAATATCACCAGCATGATTCTACACTCGAGGAACAAGGTCAACAAAGAATTAATTCGAAGATACGTAACATTGAATGTAATTCAAAATTTAGAGAAAAACCAACTGGAAGGTCTTATATAATTTACAGATCCGTTAGCTTAGAAATACAAAAGTACCGTTGTTCGCATTTATCTTGACAAGAATGCTACGACCAAACAAAAAAACACTGTGTACGAATTTAATTTAATTATGAGGGATCTGTATTAGCGGCAAACGTTATCAACGGCGCAGACAATCATTTATTCAGTTCATCAACAAGTATTCACAGAACACCAAATTCCGTTATGAATGAACTTAATCAGTCAATTCAGATTGTACCCTTAAAAGGGCCCATTCTGTACCTTTCAATACGCACACGGGGGTCATGAAAAAATGGTCGTCGCTTGTTTTTAATTAAAGCTTTATTTTGGAGCGCGAGTAATTCACACAATAGCTCGTTGTGCGACAGTGCTATTGCATTATTGACACTTTATGGTGTGAATGGATGCCACACGATTATCGACAACGAAGGAGATTGCGCTTACCTGCATTGAAATCATAACATTTATTCCCGTGACAACATCTTGTCATTTATTGTATTCTTTGGTTACGGAATATAATGTCATAAAACGAAAACCAAATTATAAAGACTTTCTTGTTATAATAATGTAATAACTATGGATGATATCAATATGTCTTATGATATAAAATTTACCATAATTTTTTTCCTATTATTGCTTGTAGGAACATCACTTGAATTATAATGAATATATTTCTTACACCGCTAGTTCATTTATTGATTATATTAAATAATGAAGTTAGCGTTAGTTCAGTTTGAAGAAAATGTAATTATTTTAATGTTATCTTCTTTTATACGACTATTTTATTATCACTATTAAGTGACATTTTTGAATAAGATATTTTTATAGTTTTTTTTAATGAAAACAAACTCTAAAATGTTTTAATAACTATTATTATAACTAGGAGGCGTCACATTATCGAAACAATATCCGATCAAAAAAATTCTATGCAAGTGTCCCAAAACGTTTGTTTTTGACAACATCGGTTTTTTATTGTTTCCTAAAAGATAAATATAAAGATATATTCATGCATAGAACTTTTACAGTTACAAATAGGAATTCATGGATAAATATCCGTGAACGTAATCTAATAATTCTCTAACAATATATCAAATGTCGGAATGTAAAGCGAACATCTTGCACGTTCAACAACCTTTACCAGTGGAATAAAACACCTTTATTAGACGCTATTCCACAAGTAAGACAGGCGAGCGGGCCAGAGTAGTCTGGAACAGCGAGAGGGAAGTCGGGCATCCTGTTACAAAGCGGCTGACTCCCCGCGCGGGTACCTTCTAAGTGGATTAATTACGAGGATGATCTTCTACCTAAATTAGTCTAACAGGCGTATACTGTTACACGTAATCCAACAGCAGTATACATTGTGTCTATTTCTCACTTTTATTTAGGTAATAGAAAATTGCATGAATTTTAAATCTTTATAGAGTCATGATTTCATCCCAAAATAATGTTATTAAATAAATATGCAGGTTATTCTATTTACAAAAGTGACTTATGAAAATGAATGAAGTAATATATACAATTTGGTCTGCCTGTCTGGCGCAGTGAGTTACCGCTTGCCTTGTATAACGGAGCTCCCAGTTACGATTCGGAGCCCACAATGTCACATTTAATGTCAACCTGCCGTCATAACAACTTTGCTGTGTTCCGACAGACATTTGACTTGCATAGTGTTCGGGGCGAGAATGCTTCACCATCTACGGCATATCACTTCGAATCATGTGAACTTAATACATGTACAATTTCTGATAATTATCCAATTTTGATAAAAATGAACGAGTTTATATGCATTTCACTACGACACGCGCATCAATTGAAAAGTTAAATGTACATTGTACAGTCACTCCGGTTCTAAAATATTAAGAGTGAACAAAATAAACCGTACTCGACCTAATTAAAAAAATAAGTCATTATTATAACTAAGTTAAGCTCCATTAAGCGCTGTCCCGACAGCTGGACAAACATCACCAGCTCACCCATCCGTATTTTATAATATGCATAGCAAATATTTAAACATCATCGGAATATATTCGTGTTCAATTTAGCGTAAAAACCGCAGGGGCCCAGAAAGTAAACAAATTATTAAAAAAATGTACCTATACATACATACTAAATGCAAAGACCTGTACAGAAACGTTAAATTCTATTTATCCTTTGTAATAAAAAATTATATGCGATAAATACATAACATACATAAAGCTTTAAAATTAAGTAATCTTTAATATTTTACAAACCCATATTTTTTTTACAATTTTTCCTAAAAATTGCGCTAAATTTGTTAATTATAAAGTTAAAGAAATAGAGCAAAATTAACATGGTCCAGTCCACGTCGGCGCGAGCCCATGTCGATGTGCCACCACTGCGATCGCGGCATGGTGGACACCCCGACCATGCCCTCGCCGTTTAAAAGGTTTGGGACGAGCTTCGCGGTGGCCTCATTCTGCGATCGGAGCGGATCTCTCGCTCTCGACCGTCGTTTCCAGGATGGTCCGGAGTGAGGCCGAATGGTCTGCCGTCGCCTTCTGTGAGTAGGTCATGGCTGCTAAGGAGGTGGCGGAACGGCGGAGGGAGCTTACCTCCTCGCTTCCCTCCCGGCGACGACGAACCCGCCGGCGGCCGCAGATCAACAATGACCACCGACCGCCGTGATCCGGCTAGCGGGCGGTGGGTTAGGCGGCTCACCGCCTGCGCTCTGACCTTGGCGGACGGTACGAGAGTGTTCTCTTGCACCGGACGGTGGTTCTTTCAGAAGGATTCGAGACGAGGGCCGCTATCAAGGCAGCCGGATCCGCCGCCGGGGCGCGAGCCATGCTGCAGCAGATACCGCCCCCGGCCAAAGCGGGCTCGATGGAACACAGGTGGGTTTTATTGGGCTAGTGCCCCACACACCCGCTGCACACACTGCCTGTGCGTAACCGACGGTCCTGGCCATGGGTGGCTAGCACCCAAAAGGATTTCCTAACGCCCCAAAACAAAAATGGTCCAGTCCACGTAAAGTCTAACCAACTTTTATTTCAAAAATTATACTACTTTTGACTTTCTTCGTGGCATCGTGGTTAACCCGCTTGCCTTGTAACGCACAGGTCTTTGGTTCGATTCCCAGATCACAGGAGTAGTGAAATCTGGGTATTGGTAGGATTTTTCGAACCCACCTAGCTAATTACCACGCTCAATATTAATCAGCCACCATAACAGTATTTCTTTGTTCCGGCAGTCTTACAAATAATAGCCAGAAGCATTCTAGGCGAACACGTGTCACTATCTACGGCCTCATTGTCACTTACATCAGGTGAATTGGAGGTCAAGTATTAGCCTATAACCGATAAATAAAGTCTTACTCATTGCTATAATTTGTAGTTTATAGTTAAAAGTTTTGACAACAGATAGCACTTTAATAAAAAAATATATTACAGCATCTCGATAAGCACATTCACTATATTATATGTTCACTATGACACTATAATATAATACGAAACGACTGCGTCACTAAAAGTCCCCCTGTAGACATCCGGCCGCCAGATCACAATAGCAACTCGATCTAAATTGGCTACTAAATATTCAAAACCAATACTCCGTACGAAACATACACTGGTAATTCCACAATGGCGGGCTAATTCAATTTGAATCACACACAATATTCTATTAATCGTGACGGACAGGTGTAATCAAGCCACACGCGCTTGTTGCGGCCCGCATTGTGCTGCGGCCCTGCGCGTGACGTCACCAGCGGCCCTGCATCTGACAACGCATGGTTACTCCTATATAACTAAGAAATTTTAATTGATTGCCACAGAAGTTTAATGGGATACAGCCGAAACAATTACGATTAAGCATTTAATTAAGTACAATTTTAATCACAATACATTTTATTACGTAACCATTTTTAATGACTGGAATGTAAATAATCAAACAATTTATCTATTATTAAGAGCAGACATTGATTAAAAAGAAAAAAACAAGAACGCAATTATTTATAAAAGTGAATATTTAATGTATAACGCAATTCCCGGAAACATTATACCTTAACAGCTGCTGTCACAAACACCACTAATGAATAAATAATCCAAACAAACAGATAACAAGAGATGCCAATTAAACAATACACTAATTAATTCCAAACATTGGTGTAGTGGACTTAATTAGAGTAGGCATCATTATTAAACGGGCAGTGAACACAGGTAACCTACACAATACAGATTAAATACAATAGAACGGCTAAAATTAATAAGTACTTTATTGTGAATCATATCCATTTTATTATTAAAAGGACTGACATTTGCACGAACACACAGCACTATTATTCTACAAAACTCAAACATACTTTTACACATCAAATATTCCTTAAAGCTTATTATATTGAAAAAAAAAAACATAAGGATTAGGATTCCTATCATTTGCTATATGCATGTACGATAAAGGAATTAAAAATTAATTAAAGTGAAATGAATTATCCGTAACTAACATTTTTACTAATGGTAAATTTTTCCTAGTGAGAATTATCCAAGTAGTTAATACCGCCTGACCCTATCTACCTCTGTGCAGTACTTTGCAAATATAACAGATGTAAAGGTATATACTAGTGAAATTAAAACGGTGACCATAAATACCGGCATACATTACAAGATAATGAACGTCCCATTTTTTAATATCTTCGTGGCGCAGTAGTTTACCTACTACTTGCCTTATATCGCGGAGTCCCCGGACTCGAGTCCCGTGCGACAGGAGTAGTGGAGTCTATTTGGCAGTAGAATTGGATCATAGACACTAAATAGTTACATTGTTTTGATTCGCCTATATCACTGTGTGTAAAAATCCTACTTTCTTTGTATTTCTAATTGTAATAAAAATATTAAGAAAAAGCCAATAACATTTATTCTACTACATGATCCAATAATAATCTATTTTTTTACTATTTAGACGTATTTAAAAAAAATAATAACAGTTCTTCACATAAATTAAGCATGTTCAAATTAATTTAAATTTATGTTGGAAAAATGTAAAAACATTCTCAACGACATTATCGCAGAAGTTAAGTGGCCGTTTTCGCTGCAATTTTTATAACAAATTGTAAAATATCGTACCACAAAACAATCAAAACATTCTGAGATTAGGATTTCTTTTTCTGTTTTCTAAAAGTTATCAGGTTATATTTACAGAATTTATACTTTAATACGACTGCTCTAACTTTTTAATAAAAAAGTGATAACGTTTTAGATAGTTTAAAACTAAATATTGAATATAAATTATTGACGAATAATCATACAACTTTATTTTAAATTCATAAACAAGGCGTGCTTCAACACAGTGTATTGGCAACGCCTTTTTTAATATCTCAGAGGCGAGAGTCGACCGCAATGTCCCACGAAACATTTTCCATTAATAAAACGCGAAAAAGGAATATTACATATGAAAAAGACATATATCCGTATCGCCGGACCCGCCGCTATCTCCTTGGAAGGTAATAACTTCTTTACAAGTCCAAAGTCCGAGGGATTGAAAAGCAATTTCAGCGGGACACCCCCGCCCTCGCGTGGACCGGACTCTCGCTATATTTCTTTTTCGCTACTGTAATTCGCCTTTGATTTAATCTCGAGAAACAAATCTTTGAATGTGAAAGTTTAGCGATAGGCATCTGCGTAGCTAGTTTCGCTGATTGGCTTCCATCCCCGCTGAATGGTGCGCCACTGTTCCTACCATTCGAAATGAACACCGCCGATACTTCGCAATTCGTTGGATTTTTCAAAGAGATTGCTTCTCTTATTTTGTAAGACCGTATTCTATTACGAATTTTCTACATTGTTTCAAATAAACTTAAGTACAAAAATCTTTAAACATACACAAGATTGTTTACAATCAATAATTAAAAAAAAATTAAAATAATGAAGTAATAATCTTTTTATCGTTGTTTTTTTTTATTCAATCTTTAATGTACACGAAAGTAAATACATAATATTTTATTATTTAGCTTAATTATCTAAACATTAGTAATAATTCATATTTATTTCCATGTGTATTACTTTAATACTTATTAAATTTATTCTGTAATGGACGTGCAGCAAAAACCAGAAGATCGCTAAAACAAATCACCAATGCACACATATTGAGTGTCGACGGCTCAATTTGTAACGTATCAGTAAACTGGATAGAAACGTAACTTTAGCCAGTACACCCGTGGGCGGTGACGCGTCTCGGCTGTATCGACTTACCCGTACTGCCTCGCATGCCTAACCGCAGGATATACTTTACACTGACCGAGAATGAATTCAATAATAGTCAAGATACCTTATACCGATACTACTCGAAAACGATACCCAAGTTATCAAAGCTTATATATATAAACAAATATACTTATTATTGTGAACAAAACAAAAAAAAAAACTGAACATTTTAAATAAAAAAAAATTAAAATGATTAAATTTGGGAAACACTGATCTATTGGTTAGGATTGTTACAAAAGAGAATTTGCGTCAGACCTGTAAGGAAAAAAAATCTATGTAAACCCCTCTCAATTTGAGTAGATGCGGTCTCATCCGGTCGTCCGGCCGCAGATTGCTATCACCTAAACTGTTCAGGACGCCTTATTTATATAATCTAACTATTTGCGAGGGACACACACCCCTTACAATGTTATTCTCTTTTCTCCGAACGTGCATGAAGAGTTTGCACAAATCTGTTTCGCCCGAATGGTAATTCGTTGCATCGATAAAGTTATTTTAGTATATGGAAAATTGCGTTATAGATAATGTTAAGGATATTAAAAATAAATCTTATCTTTACATATGTAATATTCTATAAATATTGAGATATATTTTGAAGTATAATTTCATAATATATAAATTTATACGAAAAGAGAATACATGACTTTACCACACAGTAGTTTTTGATAATTATTAAAAATTGAAAATAATAAAAAAAAGCCAAAGTTTCATCACGTTATTCTATAAAACTAATATATTAACGTCATCATGAAACTTAACTGTATTGGTTTTCAACGTTTTGTTCTCTTAATTAATAATTTTGAGATAACATTAAAATTAAGGTATTAAAACAATCAGACATCTATAAACAAACATTTAATTGCATTCATATCTCATTTATACCTTATTCTTTACTTAAAAATGACCAAACGCATCGGCTTTAAAATTAGAAAAACTAATAAAAAGTGATATTTTATATATTCATGATGCATTACTATGGAGCCTTTAATATTATTTTTCATGACTACATAATTTTTTCCGTTATTACAAAACATCTTTGATAACTTCACATTAAATTAAAAACTTAAAAGAAATTTGCATTCTTCATAAATATAGCCAATATTAGGAAATAATTTTTGTTTCCTTTTTTTTAAAATGGAATCGATAGAAATTTTAGTGAACTTAATAGCGTGTGCTGCTGGCTTCACTAATACAATTCTCCGAATAGGGACCGCGGCGAGGGGAGCGCTACTCGAGCGCTCTGCGACCATTTTCTGCGCGAACGGAATCTTATATTGAATACAATTCTAACACTCAGGTCTATCCACACTGGCCGAATTTTCTTATCTAATTTTTCTGATCCAAACAACTGAACAAAATTTTTAACAACGAAATAAAGTTTCAACAGAAATGATCAATTCCACAGAAAGAAACAAAAACATTCTGTAAAAATTTATGATCGTGCGTAATTATTAAAATACTCGTAAAATTGAAAATCTTGATGTAACTTTTTTAAGAGGTTTGATTGATCATACTTACTCTATAAATATTCAAAATTTTACACAGACAATTATAATTTTTTATTAACATATGAACTAATAAAGGTATGAATAGTTAAAATAACTTTATTCTGACTGCCTCCGTGGCGTAGTGTTCGTCCCGGGTGAAACTCCGGGTCACACGAGCAATGAAGTCTGGATGGTGGTAAGGTTTCCTAAAATACGTCTGATTAGGTACCACCCTCAATGTCAATCTGCCGCCATAATAGTAACATTCCGGTAGTCATACTTGTGAAAGCCAGAAGTATTACCTCATAACTGAAAAAAAATAATAAATAAACACAGGACTCTGTTAAAAATACTGAAAAATAAATAATAAAACCTTCACTCAGTCCGATTTCTGTCGTGATCCCGTTATAAGAAGACTATTTTAATAGGATAAAAATTGTAAATATTTATTTACAAAACTAATAGATGGAAAGATAAAATATCACCCACTGTGGTGAGGTCCACGAGCCGCGACCGGGCCATTTGCTACTGTTTTCAATTTGTCGTCCGCTACCATACATCAGTGGCGGCACGCAGTGGAAACACCGCCACTACTTTAATACACTTACGGTTGACATTTTTCCGCCCATTATGCATTCTTCTAAACCAATGCTTTCAGTAAATACTTAGAAATTCGATTTACTAAGCGTAATACGTTGTTTCTTCGAAAAATAAAAAATAAATTCATTTCGAAGAATCGCTTCTAATCGAGGCATTGTTACACGTATTCGTTTCACTTTTGTTTACCTTTTTAAAACGATATCATTAATTGCACTATGTGTTAGCTAATATCCGCCCTCTGTACATAAACTTGTTACTTAAATCTTAAAACAAATAAAGAAGGTAAAGAAAAAAATAATTCCATTAAAATATATGTAAAAAATAAGAAAAGGACTCAAAGTTTCCAAAAATAAATAGCCTGAAACTATCTAAAATTTATTCTTCGTCTCACGCGTCGAGTCCTATCCCCAAGCATTCAGTACTATTGATCTGATTGGTGAACAAACAAAATATTTTTCTTGTATATGCATAGATATATTTTTTAATTATAAACTGCAGTGCCGTGTGCTATCGCTTGGTATGAATTGCTTCTCGTTGATAAAAAATGGAGTGAAGGGGTCAGTGCGTAATAGTTCTCAAACATTTGCCGTCGAAATAACAACTCTACACTGTTTGTCAGATCCGATGATGAATGCGCGTTTTTAATTGAACCTCGACGAATATACGAAATATAATATGGAGAAGATACAAATTGGTGTTTTCCCAAAAACACTTAGGAATATTACAACATTCAATTGAATTTTTTTTTTCAAACTAGTTACAGTTTTTATATATTTATTTTTAAAATCTATATATTTAAATGAAGAATTACTACTTATATCAGTTGTCAAACGAAATAAACGTCACACTCATTACAATAATAGACGGTGGCGTTGGCGAAAACGCAAATTGGCGGCTCTCTATGCTCGGGTTAGCGTTCTAATTTGGACGTTCTGTCTCCCGACTTGTTTGACGAGCAGATAGATACAGAGTTGATAAACAACGTCGATATTACGTGCCAGTCGACGACTATTTCCCGGAAATGTTTGATATTAATCCAGAAATCCTGAAATACCATTGATTGTGGACCTACGAACGAACCGTCAATGCACTTTGTTTTAATTAATGATCGTCTTGTTGGATAGAATAGTGCACATTGAAGATCTCATTTCATTTATCGGGAAATATTAAAATTGAATTATTATGACTAAATTAAACTGAACTCGAATTTTCAAGTAAACGTGTAAGATGTCTAGTTATTACTTAAAAAGACAATGTCTCGGTCCTAAGAAAGAACTAGAAAGCGCAATATTTGCACACATTGGGTGGCGAATGTGGAACGCCGACATATACGATGTAAACATGTTTCTTTAAAATAAACATATTTATTGGATACAAAAGTAAAACGTGACACCGTACGTCCGCTGCAATAATCGAACGATAGCAAGGCTAGTGGGAGTTAAATTGTGTACATGTCATTAATTCCGCTAAATTGAAAGTCGACACTGCTTCGCTGTCGATTACGCCGATGATTAGCCCGCCCGTTTTGAAACGCAATTTCGCCAACGCGTGCGCTTTGAAATCTATCGTTTCATATTACTATGCGCCTATTATCGGACGATTCGCTTTATTTTCTGCCCTTAACTGCACTTACGTTATTTTATATGGTTATAGGTATATTAATTTAATTTCTTTACTATGAATAGCAATATCGATTTCTCTACCCGAAAAATATTAACGTATCGTTCATAATAATAATCTATTTAATCTTCTCTCACATTAATTAAAAAAATAAAGTTTATAAATCGAATATTAAAATCCGTAGCAATATTTAATAATCAGCATGTTTGAACTCACTTTGAATTTTTATAAGTCCCTTTAAGAAAGCGTGTATCGCTAAGCGTTAGTATCGAGCGGTACTAATTTCGAGGGCAGTTGCTGCTTGCCGGCCCACTGAACGTTCAAATTACCGTGGTGGTGGACGCAATTCCTGCCCGTTCATTACCGCGTCCCGATGTTTGCTACTCTACGAATGAAGTGCACACCATCAGAGGAAATGAGCACTTTCTGTGAGGAGGGTATTAACCTCGTTGCGAATCAACGTCACCGCGATTGGACTATGCATACGCAATAAAACCTCAACGTCGACGGATTTAAATTGTTTTTACATCACATGTTTATTTTTAATCGCATTAGTAGAAACTAAAACGGGATAATCATTTCGTAATATTTTTTTAATAATTCCTTTTAGCATAGATCGGTAGTTCAGCGTCGACCTTCAACTTTTCGACAATATCTATGCAAAAATAAATAGCACGTGACAAAATTACGAGATACTTTTAGATAAATTTAAAAAAGCAATAACACATTCGGCACCTAATTAAATATTAACATTATGCCCAATACAACTGCGAAAACTAATCTTAATTTATTTTTGATAAGGTACCGGGGTTAAATAAAACAAATGATTGCACAACTTTGATAAGGTATTGTTTTTGTAGTAACTCGCTAGGCTTGTAGGCGGCCTTTTCTATTTATTTATGGCAACTGTTATGAGCATGTCGGCAAAAACATTCATCAAACTCTTAGAAGGTCGGCTTAGCAAAGTCATAATAAAATACTGTTTCATATGATAAGAAAGCAAGACTTGTCTTTATCTCACTCTTCTTGGGACCAAAAAAAAACAATACTAAATATTTTATCACATGTTTAAGACATAAAAAATAATAATTGAACACAAAGTAAAAACTGAAATTTTGTTCATTATGCAAAAACGTTTTTCTCATTTTAAGGGGTTTGATTTTTTTTTATCCCGACTTTTCAAAGTTAGTTGTATAGTAAAGCAGTTTTACGAAACCGAAGTAGTAAAAAGTGGGCGCAGTTTGTTCGCCTACTTAATGTTAAGCTGACAAAATTTGCATAAAATTTGTTAACCGATGGGGCCGTTCCAAACTTTGTCGATTCTTTGAGGGTACTCAGATCGGAATGAGCTATAAATGAAAAGCCCCATTTTAATGAGCATTCCATAGCATGCAAAGAAAACGGAGATCCAAATGAACTAAATCGAAAATCAATATTTATTATTGATTTTCGATTAGGATTTCGACAAACTTATTAACCATTGTAAATTACTTGACCAATCATTCGCGTACGATTCATATTTAAAAACAATAATATTTTCCACGTTTAGCGAGCTAGTTAAATACATTTAATTATATTATACGTATTAAACTAATTCACCAAACAATGAACATGCAAATAATAAAACACACATATTGTTATTTTAGTGCCACTGATGTCTAATACTTATTTCTGTTTACATGTTTAAAGTTTATTGATAGTAATTACTGATAAAAGTTTATTATCTGTCCTTTTCAACGCGTAGCCGTTACGTAAGCATGCGTCCTAAGATAAGTGCCTGTAAAAAGGTCAACTTTTTTCATATCTGCGTAGAAATTGAAAAAGCTCCGAGAAAACGATGACAAGCAAGCACTTGAAAGTTTACTTAACGATCCGAACATGATAATGGGACCGGGAGATTATCAATACCTTTACTTTTATCAGTTTCAAAACCCACAATTTCTGATATTTACTTATTTAAATATATTGATTTTACAAAAATATCATATATATATATATATATATACCATAACTAATTAATTATGTATCTTACCTATTTAATAGATATGAGATATAAACCAAGCTAGTTCCAATGAATTCTCATAAATTACAGTAATCGAAATCACTGCATTATATCTAACCAAATTTAAATAATAGACTATCTTCAGGAATACTTTTATAATAAAAAAATTACTGATATTATGAGCGCACTATACATTATGGAGCTATGACAGTTTAGATGAATACACAATACATAACACACACAGATAGAAAAAAAATCATCTGTCAAATACGATAATAAAAATGAATGCAACTAAGCTCATAGAAGAAATAAGAATTCTATTCTCAGTAACTATTTAACCTGTTGAGATGATTTGTTAAATAAAAATATTATTATGCGAACTTAAAATTAGAGTTTTTTATACCAATAAATATTACAAATACATATAGTATATATACATATAGTACCTAAACGTCAAGATTATTGCAAAGAATGAAAGGCGTAGTCGTGAAATCTTCAACTGATGACGGTGTAACGTTGAGCATTGTTTTTAAAAATTTTAGATAGGCTAACTAAGACTTTTTCAATAAAATTCATTAATCCCCTTTATTTTTAGAAATAACAACTGTTACAACCCAACTATATTGTGATCTATATATTACACTGAGATAGCAAGCTATACCGATAGTAAGTGTAAATAATATACGTCAATGTAATTAAGACGACGGCACATAAATTAAATAACTATATGTCTTATCAATGAAATATTTAATTACTTAATTAAACATCGCTAGTGCAAAATTTATTTTATCAATGTTTAACGTGACGTGGTATATATAGATTAGTGTAACGATGAAGATTAGATCATAGTAACAGTTATGGTAAACAGATTATCGATTTTATAATAAATTAGTAAAAAATAGATACAGTAAAATACATTTCGACTTAAATTGTCAAAAATAGATTATATTTCTCACGTACAATTATCATTCTTAAAATTATTAAAAATCATTCCATGGAGTTATATAAATTCCATTGCATAACATTGAAGTGTAGATTAATATATACTGTTTTATATAAAAATATATAGTCTTAACCAGCCGTTTAAGCAAATTTAAAAGATTAATGTAACCATTAAAGATTTATTAAAATTATATAGTATGTATGAATACTTACTGAAAGTATAGGACAAACTCAAAACAACTATTAAATATATCCAATAAAAGATATACTAACGAAGTAGATATACAAGGCGTCACAAAATTAGTAAAATATTTTTCTATCGCGAGATAAACAAGTTGTTAACGACTATGGACGCTTTCTGTCGTCTTCTTATCATTATGGGCTTTTAAAATTTCAACTGTGT
Source organism: Pharmacophagus antenor (assembly GCA_018245475.1). Lineage (NCBI taxonomy): Eukaryota > Metazoa > Arthropoda > Insecta > Lepidoptera > Papilionidae > Pharmacophagus > Pharmacophagus antenor. The sequence goes on along the minus strand of DWQX01000438.1, from coordinate 21,824 downwards.
AAAAGAGATATAACAACTCGTTGCTGATAACCCGCATCTTTACCGTTGCCCGTTGTTAACATGATAGCCATAAAATTACTTTTTTTATTTTTAACTTTTCCTTTTTAGTAAATATAATTCGTAAATTAAGTGTTTCAATATTAATATCATTTCTTCAATGTTAAAGTCCGTTGCCTTTGGTTTAGACTTAATTTTAATCAGTGCGTCTGTAATAAAATTAAAATAGAATTCTATTCATATATGCAAATAAGGATAAAAACATATAGTAGGTTTTAAATATTATCATAACAACTATTTCCTATGTTAATCATGAAAAGTTGGATTCATAATACTTTTCGCATATGATAAATTTAGAAAAGAGGACTCGATAATTCGGTTGCCTCAGTGGCGCAATGGTTAACTCAATTTTCTTGTAATGCGATGGTCCCGAGATTGATTCCGGGCCACGGGAAATGAGGAGCTTGGATGGTGATCAGATTTTTCAAACCTGCCTGGCTAGCTACTACTCTCATTGTCAATCTACCGCGATAATAGCATTGCTGTTTTCCGGCAGCCATACATGTGAGAGTCTGAAGTAATCAGGGCCAACACGGTTTACCATCTACGGCCTCAGTGTCGCTTACCATCAGGTGAAATCGCGATCAAGTGTTGGCCCGTACTCGATAAAAAATGTATACTCTAATTTCTAAACATTAGTATAAAGTGGATAATTTGAAAAAAAAGTTAGTAGTATTGGAACAGTACTCGAGAACAACATACAATGATAAATTTGATGATATGGTACAGTAAATTTTTGTAACATCTCTCAATTAATGATAGAGCTTTTTTGAACATGGAACATCTTCATGTTATATATTTTGTAATAATAAAATTATACGTTCTTGTGGTACTAAATCTTATCTGGCAGACGATTATATTTTTTAAATTGATAGACGGTCAAATTAGTTTTAAAATTGTACGTGAGAAATATAATTTTTTTTGACATTTAAAGTCGAAATTTAACTTAGCGACTACATATTTCATTAGCTTTATACTATCTTCTTATTTGTTAATCATTATGTAATATCACATGACATAAACTTCTATTTTCGTTAACATCATTGAACATAAACCACAAAAATATTTTAAGGTAGTATTGAAAAACACAAGATAATCTTTAACAACAATTGTCTAATACTTATTTTCAAATTCACCTGATTTTAAGTGACACTGAAGCCAAAGATCGCCATAATAGGCGTGTTCGAATACTCTGGCGGTAGTTTCACATAGAGGGTGATAACTAGCCAGACGATTTTGATAAAAAAACCACTACCATTCAATTTCCTCTGCTCATGTAGCTCGGGAATCGAACTCGGAATTTCCGCCGTACAAGGCATGCGGTAAACCATTACGCCATAGAAGCAGTTCTTCATCGTGGAGCCGACTCAATAATGCCAACTAACATTTTTGCATATTACAATAATAACTACATATATTCTTAGCGTAATTGCAGGTCGTAAAAATATACGATGTAATATCGAACAAAAAGAAACAACGTAATATTTTACGTTCTATCACTGAATTACTTTAACCGCTGAGGATATAACGCTCTTACTGCTCGCCGCCGCGCTGCATCTGCACCGGGATACGAACCTTACGTGGTGTTCATAAAATGCTCACTTTATGTGAAGTAAACTTTAGCGTTATTAAATTCTGATTAAGTCCAAAAAGAATTCAATACAATCATTACATTCATAAACAATGTGAAAAAACAAACATGATTTTTTGAGAATCTAAGAGTTGTTGTGTTATATATATTAACTAGATGAACCCCCAACTTCTCGAATAAAAGTTCGAAAACATGAAACATCTTGGAATGTTTGCTTACCCATATATAAACTCTCACCTTCTATTACTAACTTATTATTAAGTACGATTTTCATAGCAATAGCATTCAACAGTTCAAAGGGACATCTGAATTTGTGGAAGATACCTGCCTTGAACGTTATTATGAAGAAGATTTTACAAGCTTTTTTAATAATATAATATATAGTAACAAATATTGAAACATAATCAAGCGTATGCCGTTTACGTATTCGAGGTGAATAAATCTAATTGAAGTAATGAAGGAGGAATTTCTTAATTAGTGGTGTTTCATACGAGCCATGGGCACACGTACTGTACCGAAACGGGTTAATTACGACCGATAACTCTTTAATTAACCTACCTAATAACAGAGTATATATGCATTCGAGCCGCCGGCGTAAGACCAATTAGGGACGACGCTGAAATCGATCGAAAATATTGTTTCGTCTATATTCTTTACTCTGCTATTGCATCAAATACTGAAAATGTTAACTTATCAATTACGCAAGCAATAAATATTTATATATTATTCTCTCTCTTTAATCTCTCAATATAAAAATAAACACACTTCCCAGTAAATAAATGACTTTACGAAATACATATTTATGAAATTGTTATATTAAATCAAAGTATTTCTTTTATATAAACATGATAACGGATACATTATAGAATATTAATTTATTTCAATAACATAATTTTTTAATATAATTTTGGCAAACGTAATCATTTGATTATCTTACGCTAATATAACTCTGTTTTTATAACAGGAAATGTAGACAATTTTAGTACATCCTTTACTTTAATCTTTTGCTATCGTTTTAAATTTCACAGTTCTTAATTCGAATTTTCGTGATGACTTTACATTTCACTAATATCGCATTAAACTAATTAGATAATAAATTCGATTTCCTCAAATCGATGTTTCTCGGTATTTTTCACAAAAGTTTATGTACACACTTATCATTCAATAGACTATACAGAAAAAATTGTATGAAATAAATTTATTCATGTATTTGTAAATAAGGATTTAAGGATAACATTGTGGAGTATATGACGAAGATTTTTACACGTTTTCACATAATTTGTTTTTCATCAATTAAACCCTCATCCTCATCGATCGAACATTCTCATTTCTAATTTATTAGCTTCTTTCGTAATGGTCAATTAATAACACTGAAGCCCTGCGAATAAATTGCACGATATTAAGTGAATATGATCCGGCCGTCAGATGGACGTGAAGTATATTGACAAACAAATGCATGAAACTACGTCATTAGTCACGCCACCCCGGGTTATCTCGTACTGTCATACGGGACGCTCCTAATGACTCGGCCGAATGCGAAACGGCTTTCTAATTATGCGCCTTGGACGTAACGTTTGCCAGTGACTCCTGTTTCACGTAATTATTCTATTTTTAATTAATAACAGATTTCAAAACAAATGCACTAACATAAAAGCAAAGAGGGCATTGAATAAAACTCAAAATAAACATACTTAAACAATGAAAAAACCTCTTTATGATTTAGTACAAAACAGAAAATAACTTCAGGATTACACTAAAGTTTCTATTCTTTATTATTAAATCATAATTGTTAAGAGAAATAAAATCTCAATAAGAAAAATCATCTGAAATTTCCTCGTTTCAGTATGTGGTATACATTCATAAACAGAAATTTTATTCAAAGTACATACGGCATATATATTTAATGCATGGTAAACATAAATATTTATGATCCAATTGTTTATCTTTAGTACATATTACGTATTTTTTTTTATTAAATATAAGATATTTTATTACAACAATGCGCCTGTCTCAAAATTTTTGATTTCAACTTTGAGTTAAAATTACATCAAAACCATTGACAAATAATCGCACAGTATATAGAGAGACATAATAACAATTATTTGAAGGAAAACATGGTAAACAAAACTGTTCCTGAGGAAATTAATTAGGATTAATTTAAAAAATACCCAATCTTCCAATTAGCAGTAAAAACACAATTTCCAAAGAAAATATTTATGCAATTGTTCGTTATCACAATTCAATAAATAAAATTGTAGTCTTAAGTAAAAATTAATACTTTTTTCTTAATTAGACAAACTTTTGTAAACAAACCAATTGTGAACAATATTTAAAGGCGTACGTTGTATGAAAATTAGAAAAAAACGAGTTGCAATTCTTGTGCACACTAAAAATTTTTTATTTTAAAAAATCCGCTCCACCATCAAATCACAAAAGTTTCTAAAGTACTAAGCGGTAGGTGGTAAAAAATAAGGTGATGCTAGTATACAAATGTCACTAGACAAATACATAAATGGAAAAAAAAATCATCCCATTTAACCTTCAAAGCAGGTATATATAAAATAATATAAAAAAGTTAATGTATCTGTAGCACTAAAAGATTCTGCGCTAAACCGTATGTATGTCTTGATGAAATGTATCAATAATATGTTTTTACTTTGTCTTTAGTACTTCCCTCCAATTAATATAATAATATATTAAATAGATAAATATGAATGCAGTAAACAGCTATGCTTTAAGAGCACTCCTATTTCACCATCGCGCGTCTTGTAATTATTTTTAATGACCTTCATTAAATGCATAAGTTAGTTTATCAAGCTGAACGACATCAAATTAAGATATTGAAGGTGTATTTATGCAAGAATACGGGCCATGACAGTCGCTACGGTAATTAAATAAGTAACAAGGGGAAGAGGCGACGTCGCTGAAAAACAAGCCCCACCAACAACCTAATTACTGGTGACCTTCCCGCAGGGCTAACAATGCCGAGAAAACGTCTTAATTACTTTTTATATCAAATATTTTTAATTATTTTGTGATCTGGGCTTTTAAAAATCATTAGTAGTTGGCGAATATGTCAAGATATTTTTTTGATAAACTATTTATATGCGTTATATTTATATATGTAGTTATTTTGCTTACTATGGTTTTTACTTCATTTTGAATTAGGTAGAGTAAGTCAATGAAAACTTAATCATTTATTTAACTCTTAAAAACATAAAGAGACAAAATTAATTATAATTAGTTTGCAAATATGTATCTTGAAAATATGCAAAAACATTGCTGTTTTTTTCCTATTGTGTAATAGTAATAAAACGAATAATGATCTTTTTCAATGAAAACAGACGTTATCCGTTTTCTTTCAGTGCAATCGTAAATATATTGCTTACGTTTAAATATATAGGAACATCAATAGGTATTTACATGGGGAAAAAAGGAGAATCAGCTATCGTAACATGGTAAATACATATTTTTTTAAGCGAAAACCCTAACGTAGCGTCGACATCCGTTTCTCGAGCTAATTTGTTTGTAGAGCGGTGTAGAGAAGACCGGCTGGAGCGGACCAATTAGTGCGCCCCGTGACCCCGTGTGTCTCGAGCAATCGTTACTGACAACACTGTGACGTTAGCCCTCACATAGCGGACACTTTAAAAAAATATAATTGACTACATGTTATTAAGAACACAATCGTTACATTTTAGCATAATCATTTTTTCATATAATAAATAATTATGTATGAATAGCAGAAAATGTAATTTGTATGAAATCTATTTATTATTAAATATTTCCGCTGTTATTAGAGTCACTGGTAGTAATATCTTATAACTTTTTAATTAAATATATATTCATGATGAAACTCACGTACTCTAAATGAATTTCGGTCTTTAATAAAATCAGTGACTCTTGTTTCTTTATTGTTGCTGTTGTATAGTACTTCTGCAAAAATATTTTTTCATTTCATTTAGTTATAGTCACTCTCGTCAATTAAATAATTAAGACATAGTATGTCAGTGATATATCAGCTACCGTTGCTGTTTCAATTATATGGAAAACATAGTGATATAAAACTACTTCTTAGTAAAACTTCACTCCTACTTTTGCTGGTTAAACTAATTCCAAATGAACTACCTTTCTATAATATTTATCATTAATTTATATTTAATAAAGAAATTGTAATGAGCCGACGTGAAACCCCGCCTTGGGTTTGTCACTGATCAGCGTTTGTCCAATCAACTCTGATTAAATTGTCCTAACAGCCTCGTTAATTAAAGCAGGTTATTAATTAGCTAAAATTAATTAATGCAAACGCATCATCACCGTACATGTTGTGTCAGGTATTGTTATCTCTACACGAAAACTGATTAATCAATAAAATGAATCCTTATTACCATATTATATCCTACGAAACTTAAAACCTAAAGAGAAACTAAATCTGTTATATTGTTTTCAACTAAAGTTAGGTCGGAATACATTTCACTATCGCAGTTTACTTTTGATTACTTTCTTATAGTAGCATAAGTGCAAAACTTATAACGGTAACAAAACGTTTATCCCACAGAAAATTTTACACGTTTACAGAATTGTTTCCTCCTGGACAGATATCGTAGACGCAGTATGTGAGAAACCTACAGATATACAGTCAAATGATGGAATTCATATTAGAGGATAGTTTTGCTTTTATTCGTCAATATATAGTATTTTTTATTTTACTTTTACAGAGCCCCTTGATAATAAATTGTAAACGAACGAAAAAAATAACAGTATAGCGCTAGTATTGTACATTAATACATAAAAAAGAAACAATCTTAATCGTAGATAGCAGATGTAGTGTATGAAGACTTTTTTCTTCTTTTCATAGGAACATTTTATAATGGTTATTTTGGTTCAAATTTTACGAATAAATATTCGCCCTGTAAAGGATAATCCACAATAATGGGAACAGCTACAAGACAATTACGTCAATGGCACAATCGATAAAATAAAGTTACTTGATTACCGCTGATGTGAATGTAATTAATACAACTAAAACTTAACCTCATCTCTCCAATCAATAATACGGCATTACTAAACAATATATTACAACTGACAGGAACAACAAAACACACTAACTATTGTACTAATGATTAATTATGGTAATTAAAATGCATGTTTTATTAAATTAAACGAACAAAAAAAGTATACAAGAATATTTTAAATTATTTAAGTGTTTAATAAATTATGATAATTAATTTTGATTATTTTTAAAGACAAACGGGACACTAAAAAATTAGACAAAAGTTTCAAACCTAGATTACCGATATAGACCATTTGTTTAACGCATTTGAGAAAAACAAAAAAATAAAAAGTATTTGCAAAAATAACAGTTAAACAACATTAAAATATCCTCGTCAAAAATAACTATACTTGTAAAATTTAATGAATTTTTTTATCTTAATACATAAAGATAAGTTCAAGAAAAGAAGTAAGATGTTATAGGCAAGGTGCTAGACTAGTACACTACACTATCATAGGTGACATCTATTCACATCAGGGAGATTATGGTCAAGCACTGGCTTATTTCAAATAAAAAACATGTTCTCCCAGTAGTAACAGATTCTACCCATTTAGCACTGAACTAAGTTCCGATATATGTTGTGAAGCGAAGAGAAACGTACCCAGTCGACCCTTGGGGTAAGATATACTCAAGGTGGCCAATTTACTTGGACTGAATGAGCCCACCTCGGGTATATGCCGGTGGACCATGGGAAGTACAGTGGCTTTGCTCCAAACTATCACTGTTAACCAGGCGGAGGTGAATTAGCGGACAAGAAAGAGGTTCAGAGTGACTACAGGAAGCTCTTCTTCGTATCCCAATATACTGCATCACTCAGACTTCTCTTATCCTTCGTGCCCCAGCAGCCTCACCATTGTAGGGGAATAAGAGTGTAGTTTTTGCATGTCGGCACTCAGAACGAAAACCAGATCAGGAAGCAAGACAAGCATGTATTTTCCAGAGTTTATTCTCATACTTTCTAGCATGGTGTACTCGAAGGTAATCGTTACCTACGCGAGAATTAGAAGTCCGAAAGGAAGGAGGACTATATGTTCCGATTACCAGGAAAGGAGTAAGGATAGTTAACCTTGCCTGACAGAAGATTGTATGATTATGAAACATAGTGAAATTCTAAGTCTGTCCAAGTGCGACATAAACTGTCTTTGCCTTTGCGAGAACAGGTGCTATGCACATTACAGCTATACCTTTTGCGAAGAGCTTTCCCCCACGTAAAAAGTAATTGTCCGTTTAATAATTTAATTAATCACCCCCCACCCCTCCCCTCACTTCTTTTTAAAGAGACAGAGAACAAGAAGAAATAACTTTACTTTTGATTGCTAGTTAATACTTAGTTAAGTATTAACTAGCCTAAATTGCATCTGCAACACTACTTATAGAGAATTAAAGTAAATAGCTCGCTCTTATTGGACGTGTAAGATTTGAACTACACCAATCAAACATTACGTTCTCCTTAAATTTCCTATATGGTAACAATGAGAGAAAATAGTAAGTCATGTAGAAATAATTAACTATACAACAAAGAACAACCGGTGTACATAAAAGCATCCGAGGCAAACGTTAATTCGTTCTGTAAGCAGCCATTATGTACAAGATAAGCAATAAAATCTTGTCCCTTAATTGTGCCCGGTAATTATAAGACACAAGAAGCAGTGTATATAATTAAAACGAATGAAGCATTGCTCGCTACTCTCTAGTCTAGTGATGTAGCTCTAATGAGCCACTTGCTAATTAGAGAATAAACAAGCCGGATACGGGATTCTAATTAGCTTTTGGGACAACCGTGTCGCGCTGCTGCAATAGTCATACTTTTTAAACGAGAAAAAATAAACTGACACTTTGTGGCACAGATAATATAATTAAAATATAAATGTAATTTGTACTCAAAAGTTTTATAAAATATTTTGAACTTATATACTTTTCCTTAAATTAATTTTTATTGAAAGTTTTAATAATTGTTAATAAATTATTAACGAGATTATGAATTATTACATTTTAATTTTTAGAGGTATTTAGTAAGACATAGTGACCCTATAACATAGACGTAATCGTTACAAAAATTTAATTGTAATTTAAGTAAATAATATCCTCGGATTTGGTCTTCAATAACAAACCTGTAATTATTTTTTGTTTAATGTATGTAATTGACCGGTTCGGCTCTCCAAAAACAGTTGCTTTTAATAATTATTTTTCCATTATTTAATATTACGAAACTTAAACGTTATGTATTATTCAATATATGAATACTTTGACATTTATTTGAATACAAATTAAAAATGTATCTGCCGACTAAGACCTTTTTATGCATTGTTTTAAAAACGTTACCCTCAGCAATTATCATATTGGGATACCTTCCATTAATGAATTACAGTCATTAAAATATTTTTGAGAAAAGTAGTTCATAACATGAATTTTTAAAATAAATGGGCAAGTGCGAGTCGTGTATGATTCCTTACCATAAATGCCAATAGAATCACGTTTCTTGTATTATTTTATTTTTATTAAACATTCTGTAAGTATTTCAACTTTTTACCATTCATGATAAGCTAATAGAAGGCGGAGACTTTGGATACGAAAGATTAAAACTTAAATGGTTTTCTATACTGGTTTTATATACAAAAACATAAAATAAATACTAAAAACACCTATGAAAATCTGAGATTTGTTTTCCTCAATGACTTTTTTTGGAAAAAGTTTATATACCTTATAAAATGTATTAAACAAATATATCATCGAACTAATGAAATATTTCACTTTTAAATTTATTTCATAAATGTTTATTTTAAGTGAAACATAATAAAATAACTGCGGTTTTTATATTGCTTACATTAAATATTGTTAAGCTAAATATTGTTCATGAATAATTAATTTTTTTTTAATTGACTTTTGAAATTTCTACCAAAAAATTTTGTAGTATATGGATGAAGGTAGTGCATTATGTATTTACAACATTTTGAATTGCAAATAAAAGATAAGATATTTTATGAGCTTCATTATCAATGTCGGTTATATATTAATAATTACTTTTCATATACTGCATATTTTTTCTTTGCATGAGACTAGAAATAAATTTAAAAAGTCCACTGTACACTGAGTTATATTTTATTATAAGTAAATTTACTATATAATATCCATTGTACAGTTAATTTTATACAATTAAATGATTTATTACAGAATGATATAACTAAATTTAGCAATAGAATATCGGAAAAAAATAGGAACAGATTAAATTATGCCAATTAACATTCTCAATGCACATAGTTGCATTTTCTTTACATTGTATTTTTTTCATTTCAATGCTATTACAGCGGAAGCGATATGTACGCTATAATCAATACTATAAATGTAAACAATGTTTTGCTTAAATACATTTAGTAATTTTCAATCCTAAATTAAAGATATGACATTTTCTTAAAACGTTCTATTTTACTTTGATACAAAATGATTACTCTTGTTTTACATTAAATTGTCATTAGTTTCGGGAATAGTTCACAGATCACATATCAAAGTGAACTTTTTTTAGGCACATTAAAAAATTAATTTCTAGTACAGTGTAGAGCTGTGCAGATCATTAAGCGGGCCGCTTCAAAGCTGTCGCCGCATTACACTAATTGATGCAATTAGAGGGATTGCCGAACGGAAATAAAAGTCGGCTCACCTTCATGAAACGCCGGCCCCACCAATTAGCCTAGCAGTCTGTAATTAGCTCCGTAGCACTCCTTCAGACGAAAAGTCTCTTCGCACTTAGTTAAAGTCACAGCACAAAGATATAGTGTACATTTTTTTCTTAATTTCTAATGTTCAAAGATAGTTCGTCACCGCACCGAAAAGTTTTTTGCGCGATCGTACGCGGGCCCTTGCGATCGGAATAGACGTGCAATCGCCGCAAGCAACTGGAAGCGAATGAGCGGGAGGCCGTAACACTAGGCGGGGAGTGTTGTCCTTCCTTTTCCCGTACCAAAGTTTAACCATTGCGGAGCTTTTCCCGCGCACTCCGTACGGTACTTGTTACGTTTTAGAATCAAAATGACGCTTAACGCCGTAAGTGGGCAGATTGTGCGGTATTGCATTTAGGCCTAAATAAAAACGATACTGAATCAAATTACGATCGGATGATTGCACTGCAACTACTTTCTGTGATTTAAATGCTAATTGTGTTACTTTACTTTTTAATTGTACTAGTGTATTTCAACTTATAAAAGTGTATTTTTTATGTATTCAGTATAAAGTAAAAATTATTTAAATTAAAATAAAAGATTTGTTATTATGATCGACACGATATTTGTAAATTATATAAAAATAGACAAGTGTAGGGCAAACATTTGTAACTAAAAGTTGTTTTTCGGGAAATATAATATAAGAATGTGTTTCTTTGTAAATTTGAACATATTGTTTATTAATAAAGTCAGTATAATTTTTATTCTACACATTATCAAATCCAAAGCGTGACCACAGAAAGTTCCCATATAATTGCAGAGTGCATTTCGCTATCGCATGAGCTGCATGCCATTCATCATTGATAAAACTAGTTGGTGACACCTCGTTCATTGCGTGGCAGCCCTGCCGCCGTCGCAACACGGGGGGGGTCATCCCTGTTGCACTCATACCCCATTGTTATAGCTATTAAACCACATTCAATCGCTTTTTATTGAAGTCAGCAAGGTTGCTATTTATAGAGTAGTCATTATTTAATATCAAGTTTTTAAATTGATTAACAAGACACATATTAAATATTTTAATTACGTATCTAAATTTATAGAATCCCTTAGGGATTTCTTGTTAATCCAAAAAAATACTTATAATTAATAGAGGATGTCTATAAGCCAATTTAAATTCAAAACTCTGGTACCATTATAATATTATCGATGTATTTTTTCATAACCTACGAAATAATGAAGAAATGGTATTGTTTTGTCACTGTTCATTATTATATTCTAATGGCAAATGGTTTTTATTAGTTTTCACTATATGGAAGCTAGGTATAGAATATAAACTAAAATTTTCTTTATTAGGAAGTATCTGTACAATGCCTATTTCATACATAATGTAGAATATATTATTATTAATTTAAAAAGGTTTTACTAGTTATAAAAAATAACATTTGATCAAAAAAGGCAGATTATAAATATAACGTATGTAACTCTGTGTGTGTCTGTGTGAACAAACGATTTCTAATTAGTCCCTCGTTTATAATTTAACTCGATTGTGTTTCTTATCTTGTAATACACAACATATATACATCCCTAAAAAGATTTCCTAGTTTCCTGATTTTATATTTTTTTGTTTTTTGAAATTCAAGGATGACTGTCTTCCTAATTTCTTTTATAAAGTGAAGTGGCGTATGTAAAGGCACTTTTCTATTTTCTGAACGAAGCTATTCAACGTCCCTTCAATTAGAGCACTTTAAAAGGGGTGCAGTGAAATTTGATTTAATGCCGCCTACTACAATGCATTCAATTAGAATCGAATGTGTATTACAAATAATAATGAAGTTCACAAGTGAGAACTCTTGGATTCGTCTTAGGTTAGGAGAAGATGTGTATAATGACTGCCAACCTATAGTAATCCGCGTGAGACTAGAAGAAGAAGAAGATAGAAGTACGACATTTTAATATCTCAAAAAATGTTTTTAAATAAGGGATGCAAGAAGCATTTCGTTCGTGTTAAAATTGTCAAGGCGTTTAAAACCTGCAACGTAAATTACATAAGTCATATATATATATGATTGCAGTAATGTTTCTAATAGAGTGACTGTTTATAATATACGTAACTTAGTTTTTAGCCTCCTGCCAAAATGATTGTTTTACTAACTTAACTTGTCAAAGTGAAATAATTGCGTGTCTATCTTTGGCATCGCCACTAGCGGACCGGTTTTGATCTAATTTTTTTTTATACAAATATCATTAGAGTGGTCTTAAATGAATCTCTTCAAAATGTCATATTATCAGCTTTTCAAAGTCATACTTTTGTCTAATTTTTCTTAATAAAATTTAGGGTGGACAAATTTGTTTTTATACTCACGTTGGGTATTACAAGGAACTATACTAAATTTAATCTTTTTACATAGGTATATGAATACATATTTGCGAAAGGTGTAAACTGGGGATATAAAAAGGGCCAGACAAACAAGCAGGCGTCGCCGCATTTGATTTGTCATTAAGCATAACAGAATGGTACAATTTAAAGGCGCATGACATGAATACGGTAAAATTCCTAAATAAATCGAAGGGAACGCCTTGCGTTTCTGTATCAATTTGCGATCCATTCAACACAGGGCTTACCGGCTTCGGGCATGTGTCTATATTAGATCCTTTTCATATCGATACACTTGAAGAAAATTTCACTTATTTTGAATTTTAACACAGGATCTCCAACAAGTTCTCCAAATTTATAACAAAACTTATCATAAAACATCCGTTAAAACTTAATTAAATAAAAAAAATACATAAAAACAGCTTCATACAAATTAAATTTTGATTAAATAAAATGAAAGTGTTGGACATAAAATTAAAAATCAAACACGAAATGCAACAATACAAACAAAACATAATATGCAATTACTTTGTTAAGTAATTATTTTATAATGAATATAATAAACTTGAGACAGTAATGCAGATAAGAAATTAATTGTACTTCACGTAATTTACATTTCAATAAGACTTATTTCTAAACCGAAGTAAACATGAATCATCTTGTTCTTTGTATAATTCTACATTAACTACGATGAAAGGTATTTGAATTGTCGTCGCGTTATCTGTAAATAGATCTCAGAGTTTACAAATCATTGTATTAATTATAGCTAACAGCACGTGAATTATTATTCACAAACATCGCGCGCGAAGTGATGTCAACACATCCTTGTGAATGTCGAGCGGTTAGGTGCATAAATTAATTAATGTTGCATACGGCCAATCAAAAGCATCGATAAATCAGCGGTACATCACTACGGACACAGCGGCGACCCGGGCCGGCGGCCCACATTGACGCATTTATTTTCTATACTCCCTTAATTTATTGCGTGTAACTCGAAACATGCGCGCTCACAAATCATCGACAGCGTTCCGTGCTCTCAGCGACGTGTTGTCACCTACTTGTTCGAAGGAAACGCGAGTAGCGTCGCGCTGCGACATTGAAGGGACGTTACAAATGATTTGTTAATTTGCACCTTCATACGAGGGCTCGTAAGTGTAGCATTATAAAAAGAATTCTAACTTCAATAACTTGTCAGCAAAAACTTGTTTTCCCTTCGCATATTAAATTATTTAATATAATTTTATTTCGCCGGGATAAGTCGTTGCAAAAAAAATTACCCGTTCTCTGCTATTTAATAAGTACCAAAAGGGTTGTAAACCTGTCACTTAGAAACGATAAATTTAATATTAAATATAACGGGTATTGTCTAAAATCTGTTATTTCAATTTTATGATATCGTATAATAGCGTTTTAGGCCGAACAATAAGTAGATATATCTTTCTGAGGACGTTTCACATATAGTATTCTGATACCAATATAGGTAGCTAAACAGCACCTTTAATATGTTATCAGAAACCGATTAACATACATACATATTTTTAAACAAATACTTAGATATACATATATAACCAGACGCCGGACAAACAAATCACCATAAGAATGTTTGTCCTGAGCGGGAATCGAAGCCGCGACCCCTGAGTTATAAGGCAGGGTTTCTACCATTAGATCAACAGGCATTTATTTATTTTTCTAATCATTCCTTACCATGTAAATGTAATAAATTTATTGTAACAAAACTATTTTGTAGAAACTAAAACCCATAGAAATATGAAGTATAGTTTAAAGACGACTTCAGATCTTTGAAGGGACCGAAACAGTTATCTTAGATGTTGCTAAATTTAAGAAACTATGTACTACACGTGTTTTCTCCAGCACTAAACGGTAAATAAAGGTAGTACTCCCCACCTCATACAAGGGAACGATTTTTATACATATGTAATAGGCTGACTTAATACAATTGCGGCTTATCCGCAAAACCTGAAGAAAAATGGCTTAAACGTTTCCGTTCTGGATTTCATTGAAATCGACTTAAATCAATTAATCATTCTTATCGGAGTTATTTCACTTACTTTTTCTGCCAAGGGATCGACGATCTGACCATTGAGCTGTTGAGGAGAAACGAGGTCCATTGTGTACCATTTTGGGCTATTGTGCGAAACAATTGTGTTATAAACTGATGGTGCCTGTGACCGGACCTTGTAAGCCGACGATTACTCTTATTAGACATCGAAACTACTTACAAAATGTATGTGTATTTGTTAAAATAAGAAACTATAAATAAGTAATCAGCGATTGCATCTTTACTAGTTTTTTTAAATAATTATAGTATAGACATCATCTGTGGTCTACTATATCACCAGTGTGAATTCTTTCCCTTTACATAGGTATAATGAAGTAAAAATAAAACAACAAAATGATATGCTAATTTCCGCTTTAAAAATAAAGAGTAAATTGGCAGATTGAATTTTGGTTTTATTCAATAATGAAATTCTGAACTACAATGTTTGTATCAAGAGGTTAAAATAAAGTAAAACGCAACATGACTATGAAAAACGGCGTATATAAATGTATGAAAATGTGTAATGCGCTTTATCAATACATTCAAGAATATAACTTACTACATAAAATCAATATATTAAAATTGATGCTCCATTTTGTTCTTCAAAAAAGTTCTTTGATAAAATTAACACGCTATAAATGTAATTACAGAAAATTACTTTGAAAATATTTTATCCCATATTATTCTTTACTTCGTTCAAAAATACATTTGCACAGGTCAATTTTTAAAACTTTAACATCTTTCTTAACTAACAATAAATTTGTGCTACGGGGTATTAAAAAAGTCAATATATATGGAATACAATATATCAAACATAATACAAAGGCTTTTCAAAGCGATAAGGAAACCTAACATTCTCTATGTCAGGTTTCTTTATTTACTACGGTGTCAAAAGCAAAATGAGTTTTGTCTTCCGACACCAGACCACGCCATGCCTCTTGGTCTTGTGATAGTTTTCGCCAGTCACTGTGGCCGAGGATGTGCAGGTCTTCCGCTACTGCGTCTTTCCAGCGGTGTTTAGGACGTCCGATCGGCCAGGTTTCTATAAGTAGTATAAAATAATTACTTTATACTATCACCACATATTAGTACAAATATTGTACCAAACATAATAGAACAGGTTAGATCTTGGAATTGTTATGTAGTACATTGAACATAACCACGAAGCATTTCGTCATACAACGTGCTTAGCTCGGTATGATTGTCAATTACGGAACTCGCTTTCAGCGGTCTTAAACGACGGTGATAATATAAAAAAATTACATATATCGTTTCCCTGTGTAATTTAATCCACAGTTATTTTTAAACTTTCTGTTGTTGTTACTAAGTAAAACTTAACCAATATTATCATTAAAGATATTAAAAAATTTGTTTTTCGTAGTTCAATATGGCCGTAGTAAATGTTTACATACTTATGCCGAATTAAAACCTGCGTCATGCCTTTAAAGCTAAATAAAACGCTCTTAAAAGTACTTGAAAATCTAAAGTACAATCGTTATAATTTGCAAGAAAATGTCACCCTTAACTCCACAAATAGCCGGCATTATCCCTACCTCCCCAGTTAGTAACGTCGCTTACTAAGTCCCGGCAAGGAAACAACGAAACAGGAATTTGCATAAATTAAACTGAGGCACCTTTCGTCACTGAATAAAGTGTGCTAACGAGAGCTTAAGGCCAAGCGTCTCACGCGATCCGCTCCTACGTAATATTCTATTTGTTTTTAATATTTCCCTTTAAATTTAAAACATTAGAAGTGTCTTTTGATATCATCTGGTTCTTCTATCCACATAAATAATAATAATTAAATAATATTTTTTTTTAAATGTGAAGAATATGAGTACCTGTATCTACAAATAGTGTATTAAATGTTATATTTTATAAATATATATTGCTAATCATTAAAATAAATATTTGACAAACAAAAACTTGTGAACAAACTGATTTGTATCTTAGTCATTGTAATAGAACCTGTTTTTTTCAGTTAAATTTCGTTATTCAATTTATTTTAATTTAACTTGTAACTCATAGTAACTATAAATAGATAACCCAATCGATTGACACAGCATTCGTGCTGGCCTGCATATCTATGGGTGGGCGTTAGGAACATTTAATACTGAAAATAGATTCTTCACAAGTTTAATGCAGTAATCAGTGTCATTTGTGGAATAAAAAAATTGTTGAACTGTCACGGAAGTCAATGGATGGTAAAATATACCAATAACAGGCCTTCTCCTAGCCGATAAAAAATGGGTAGAATGCAACATTGTTTAATGAATGAAATTAATTAGTACTTCTGTATACAAAAACAAGCGCATGGTATACGAGTACACGCTATGAAATACTCACTTGTATAATGTATTAGATATTATTATGCTCTTTAGTTTTATTTCATGATTTAATAACATGATACAATTAATGAATGCTTGATGAAAGTTACAGACTTATTTTTCTGAACAAATTGTTATAAGCACATATTTAAATCTTTTGCAAGTTAAATGTAGAGAACACAATATGTTTATTTTTTCGACGACCAAGTTGATTCTTTAAAAAGTTCTTTGACAGTAGCGAATTCTTTGCGAATGATGAATTTTACTTATCTTCTTAGATTTACACTACGTGATCAATCATTATATTCGTTTTAAATACGTTTTTTATTACAACAAAGACGAAGATGGTGTACGTTTGATAGTAAATGGAGAATCCTGACCATGATAATGAAGGATTAGTTAGCACGACGACACGCATTGCGCACATAGCTTTAAAATATAAAACCTCTTTTGTGGTTAATGACATTTAATCTCAAAAGAAATATTGATATTTCACTCGAAAAGATATTGCACAATATGAAAGTTAAAAATAAATATATTCGAGCATACAGCAGAAGACGTATATGTGGAGTTCTGTGATAAGGCTTTTTCTTACTTATTAATTATGTAAGGTTTTTAACTTTTTTAATATTTATAGTATAAGAATTTTCGATTTCAGCTGGTACTTTTTTTATATAATTTTGTCCGACAATATCAATATAAAAACTGTTTCCTTCGAAACTTTGTTTTTACATTTAGTACACTAGCGTATATTTTTTATCGAATAAGGGCTAGCACTTGTCCTGACTCTCGCTTTCAACAGATGATAAGTGACAATTAGGCCATAGATAGTGAAGCGTGTTCGTCCAGAATACTTCTGGCTATCACATGTATGAGTGCTGCAATACAACAATGCTGTTATGACGGCAGATTGACATTGAGGATGGTTGCTAATTAGGCTGGTTATAAAAATCCTACCAACATCCAGACTTCACCACTCCTTTGACCTATTTGGTCTTTGTCGACAGAATCCTATCCTCAGTTAATGTTTACATAAAACAAAAACTACAGATATCTCTCAACCTATATCAAGTTCTAACAGAGCTTGGTAAGTAATAAACGATGGTATGTAAAACACCGTGAACCAAGTTTCATACTTATTTGAATATTGCTCGCTCAAGTCGTTTCAATAACGTGCAACATCAATTGCCGCAGAAATGAGCGAACTCTACTCCATTGCATTAATTATCGTAGAACGTAATGATTTTATTTTATAAATATTATTTAAATCCATATTAAAATTAAAAAGTACGTAATGTCTTTGTTATAAAACGCATATTAGATTGTTTAGCATTCTAGTTATTCAGCAACAAAGCACCTTTATCTATGCTTTGAGCTATTTGATTAAGACACGCTATAAAAATTCAGTTTTCCGGAAAGGGAAGTTATCTAGAAATTTCGTGATATATAATCCACGCAATTTCTGGTTCTACAGATGTTACTTAAACATACAGATATATTTAAGTCACTTAAAATTACGTGCTAGTTTTTATTACTAAAATGTTTTACCATATTTCTTATGAAAATCAATTACATAACTTCTAATTGCAGAGCTTGTTATACCCATCGATCGCTGCAAATTACTCTTTAGTTTTGCACTCCCTTATATGTAAGTTGGTGCTTATTTGGCGAGAAATTGTGTGTGAGAAATTCCAAAAATACAGTATAGCTACTATGCAACAAGTTAGAGCGACAATATGGAGTCAATAAATTCCTACCTAAATATTTAAGTCTACGATAGTTTTAAATTGATATTTAAAAACAGTGAAATTAAAAATATTATATTATACTTAAGTCATATTTCGATATATATTCTTTGAATTGACGATTTTATTTGTGCTGTCGTGCACTGACGCGCCATGTTTGCGTTAAAAACAAGTAAATTTTCACTACCACTCCTTATTCGTTGAAAATATGTTAAGAAATCTTTTAATAATTACAGCAATAGAAACCGAATAGAACTGGTTAAAAAGTATAAGAAAATATTAACCGGTGTCCAAATAAGATATAAAAAATTGGATTAATTACGTAAAAAAAAATCTCAAAGGAATTACGAGAATAACCTTAAAACGATAAGGTTTAGCTATTTGAAGCGTAGCGTTGCAAAACAATAATAGAGACATTTCAATACCACCTACATCGGTACTGGCACCTACTTACCTTGAAATAATATCGTAACAGTGGCTATAATGAAATATTACCTATATTTTAAACTTTTTTTTTAATATAGAAAGAAATATTTCTTATTCTTATATATATGGGACATAGTAACACCAGGTATTAGTGTTACTGTGCCCCATGTACGGCATGTTCTGTAATGGTTTTAATTTAAGTAAATAAAGTAAAAAAAATCTGCACACACACTAATAATAATTATAATACGCAAATAACATTCGCGTTTCATGAATTCAATTTTCATGAAGCGTGTTTGTTACAAAATACAATTTAAAAACAACCGATAGTAATTAAAAACTACAAACACAAAAGTTAGTTAAAACATTAAAATTATTTTAGGTTTTCCTAACAACACTAAAATACTGCTTTTTTTAAAACTGCCCCTTCTCGACCGAACGCATTCAACGGTTCATGTTAACAATTTTACGGTACAATAACTTTTTACTAACCTTGCCTTTTGTTAATAACAATTGTGATGCAATTCGATCGGCATGAATAGAAAAGTTACGGCTAATTATGACAATTAATAGAAATTACACTACAAACTGAAAAGTAATCAGAAATGAATGTTTTATTTATAACATGTAAATCGGGCACAGAATAATACAAACAAACCGGTCATTGCAGAGATAAAGTATATATTTTTCGTAGTTTGCAATAAGAAAGAACTTTTTATTTATTTAAGATATAAATCAAAAGACGCCGAGAGTGTTACAAAACTCGAAATTCTTGAAAATCAAACTACCAAAACGTGACAAATCGTTAAATTATCTACGGGGATTAATTTAATGAGATCAGTCTACCCCACCGCTGAACCATACAGCCATGGGAAATGTAAACACAGGGGAAACCGGGGGCATTATACTTGTACTAATCCACAAATTAGTTGACAAATAGTCTGCCGCTATAAAAACATCCCATTCATATTTTTGAAGCGTTTCAAAACAGACCTGCTGTGAAATACAAAACGGCTAGTAAGAGAGGGAGAGTCCTATACAAATTCTATAGTTCTCTTTTACTTAAAAAAGTGATCCTGACATTAATCATTATTAACACAACGTTCGTCAAAACAAGCATAAATAATTAAGTAAAATAACTAGCTTCTAAACTGTTCTTTCTGTGGATCTTAACATAGAAATCAATGGAGCATCCAAGAAAAACCAAGATCATACGTGTACTTCGTCAGGATACAAAATAAATGAAGTCGCCCAACCTCCATTTACTGCTACAGTCCAATCGCGGATTCAGCACGCGGCTACGCCATAAAATTAAATAAATCCGTTATTTTTCAGGCTAAGCAACGCGCCGCCCGACGGTCAATCGGGCAATACCGGCATCACACGATAACGGCACACATTTGTAAAGATTTTACCGGCCAAACCACCCAAGACTATTCCGCTGTTTTGTGGCCATACGTTTATGTAGAGACATTAATGTAATAGAGTGGACAATACCTTTTTTTTTAATTCTACTAAAACTTTAAGTGCCGCAAGTTCTAGTCTAACATTTAAAAATATTGTCGTGGAAATTTCAAAAATTAAAAAAAGTCAGCAACAGTTCAAATATTTATTTGTAAAAACACTTTTTATATGACCTGAGATATAATTTAACGTAACATTCTCTATGACGTTAATAGTAATATTTTATGTACATGTTATAAAATAGTTAAACTATTTCATAACAGAGTACACCAACAGTGAAAATGTAAATTATCTAATATTTTTGCGTTTCTATTCGCAGTAGCCAAATTGTCAATACCACTTTTCAATTCTAAAGTAAAATATTTAAGACCTTCCTTTGTTACATAAAAACAATAGAACGATCACCATTATTGACATATTATTTATTTGTTATTAGCAAATGAGAAGGCAACGATCACGTAACATTAATGCTAAGTGTCAATGACCTGTCAATTACAAATATATTAAAATGAAAATATAATGATAATATATTACAGTATTATTGAACAATTTCCTCACTCAATCACAATTAAACGCTTTTATAATAGCAGAGTTGTCCTGTTTTTAGTTGTCCTAGTGTTATAAAAGAATATTTTTAACGAATATTTCTCTAGTAGCGTCTGAGTTCTATGCAAACGGGTGCGCACTGCCGAGGATAATCTGCGAATAAATGAAAATTGATTTTAAGATTGTGCCGCCCCACCGTCGGCGGGTAGTTGACAAATAACGAAGCTTTGTTACTTTGGCCTACACATTAACTACACTCGCACTCGCTTTCCACTGTTCAACATTTTTTTTATATTATTGAAGTGTAATATCACATACATATATGAATATGATAAAATTACATTCGTGACTTAGTAATGCACATAAGAAAACTTTTTTTATTGTTAGTAGAATATATAAAGGCCATTGAAATTATTTAGAATTATATGATCTTTTAGCGAATTAATTTAACTTTAGTCAAAATCGTTTCGAAAATATCAGTCATAGTGCCTGTTACTCTCGAATGTATATATATATATATATATAT
>DWQX01000437.1:0-43294 GCA_018245475.1 Pharmacophagus antenor | reverse complement strand
CCCCCCCCCCCCCCCCCCCCCCCCCGGGGGGGGGGGTCCGGGGCACCAATGCATTTTCCCCCCGCCAACAAAAAAAAAAAAAAAGGTCGTAAGATGATACTTTTCGTTTAATGGCCATATCGCCTTACAAACCGTAGAGTCCGTTTCGCCTTGCATTGATATATAAACTGTTGTTGATACAATATAAAAAATTGATTAATATATCTAAATACATAAAAAATAATATATGTTATAAATAAATATCTTTATTTCGCTTGTTATTAATAAACTTTGTATTAAAAAAAAAACAAAAGCGCATAATCAAAATAAAGTCTTTTTTTTTCTACTTTTTTTAACATTTTACATACATAAGTTTTTGGAACTACTACCGTAAATTTTACAAAATTCTTTTAAATTACTAGATCAATAAATTCAAATATCTTCCGGAATTCGATTGACGGAATCACTCAAATAGTGGTCTGGATGAAAGTAAGGTTTTCGAACTAGCTTCCTGGCCACCACCATGCTAAGTGCTACCACCCCCTATGTATCCTGGCACTTTTACAGCATTATTTTCTCTGGCAGGCATACAAGTTAGAGCCAAGAGTATTCTGGGCGAACACGCTATACCATCTACGGCCACATTGTCAATTAACGTCAGGTTAAATGGAGGTCAGGTGTTAAACGATAAACGACAAAAAAAAATTAAAAATATAGAACTCAAATCAGATCGGAGACCGCGATTAAAAAAGTTTAATCAGAAATTTTACAATTGCAATTGAGGGTAAATAGTGAAACGAATGATATGAAGGTTATGAACGAAACGAGAAAAGGAACGTCTTCCATTTAACCAGAAACACTTGCGTATAATTACACACTGGCCTCATTCTTATATGACTCGACAGTGATTTGGGTCAAGTCGTTTGTGCAATATCGTAACAGTACGAAAGCTTTTACGTATTGCATTTTATTACTCCCCATTGTTGCCTTTATCCAGAAGAATTTTATTTTCATTCATACAAAGGTCAACGGCGATGAAAGAACCATTGTGTATTTTCTTAAAGGAAGTTTCAAATTTCTTACTGGTAAAAAAGTGGAGATTTCAAATGGAATATTAAAGTTTTATTTAATTTAGTTGAAATGAATTTTGTTTTTTTTTTCTTCCTCACAATGACCCAATTGTGGACATCTATTTAACATGAGGTTAAGTGACAATGAGACCATGAAGAAAAAGCTCGTTTGTTAAGAATACTTTGATACCGCTTCCCTTGTTGTACGTTGGTCCGAATCCGAATCCCGGGCACTGGAGTTGCCCGAATCATTCATTCAACATCACGTGAAATTTAGGTCCAATGTCCAGTATTAGTTAATATTCTATACCAACAATTAACTAAACTAATAAAACGAAATATAACACTTTTATTTACTACTAAAATATTAATACGTTATTAAATTAAAGCTTTTAATATAATATAGTAAAAGTAAAAATAAATAAATAAAAACAGGGATATCTGAGCATATTTCTTAACCCAATTAACATGCGGAAAACTTATCTATTTCTTATGAAATTAGAAATGCTGTGAAAAACGATGTCATCTACACTTACCATCTTACGACAAAATTAATTAATGATATGTTAATACCTATTTTTTTTTGGTATCTTATACAAAAAGGTTTCAATCTATTATTAACTAGTTGGTACGCGGTATTACGTCCGAGTATAATAATGAAATGAAGTTTGGAATTAATGTGAAGACGCTATGAAGTGTCTTAGATACTATTATTACCCAACCTAAAAATCCATCTAGACTTCTTTTTGTGTTTCTGTAAATATTAAAATAATCAAAAGATAGACTTATTTTTTGAAAAAGATATCTAGTTGTTTTGTAATCTAAAATCAATATATATTTCCACTGTTTTAGATATCTACAAACTCATTACATGTGTAGACATGTGTACTTGAACAATATAAGTTCATCATATTGTGCAAACATTAATAACGATAATAGAAAATTATCATATAACTCTTGTCTGGTTGTCATTTACTGTTCTGTGTTTATTTTATTATTTATTTGGATGATAATACACAATAAGTAATCGTCACAGTATCAGAATATTTTAGGGATACTTCCCAATTCTCTGTGGAATCAGTTGTCACCAGCGATATTCACGGACCGACACGGCCTAGGGACCTTTAAGAATAGAGCTTTATATTATATAATATTTGCTTGGTAGAGGTCAGTAATAAGCTATGACTCCCGAAATGTTAGGGGATATCTATAGGCCTCTCCGGAAAGCGGATGGACAAAATTAGTTCCCGCCGAACGGCGAGCTCTCGCGAGCAAACGCCAACGGGGCTGCAGAAGAAAGCATCCGCGTGCCTGCAGCCCCGCCAATTGGCGTGAGTCGGAACACCGTGAGGTTTTAGTGGGTATACCGGGAGCTTCACTTCCGGGTAGTCCCACATAACTGCCCTGAACCTCCCCTGGTGGGGCGGTATGCGTAACGCATTTCCACAGGTAAAAAAAAAGGTGAATGTCTATGGGCGACGGTGTTCACTTACTATCAGGTAAACCGCTCGCTCGTTTGCTTACTCTATCTATAAAACAAAAACTTCCCAATTATATGTTACTATTAAAATAAGCAAGGGCGGATTAGCAAGTGAAACAGTAAAAATACAAAGGTGAAAAAATGAAATACACAAGCGATAGTGAAAGCCATTACACAATAATAACAAAATCAGTTGTGTATACTATCAAATCAAGGATTGTGTTTGTTACGAATGATGATAAAGCAAAGATATATGTATTTAATCATCAAGAAATTTCGAGAAAAAGAACAAAGCGACGAAATTTTAAGTTCAACCATTCAAAAGTAATTTATGTTGTAAAACGACGATATTAATGTTAAAAAGTTGGTCTTTATTCTTTTAGATATTTTAAAATACAAATAAAATTCTCTGTCATTGATTTCATAGCTACATACGATTTTCTATCGATTTTGATATTGATATCGACATTACTAATACATCTAGCACTCTCTGTATTGGATGTAAATTTAAAAGGTAATTTCTGAACGAAAGAAAGAGGAAATGAAATAAAATAAGGCACATTTATACTCGTTAACCTATTTAGCGTTACAAATGTCGTCGTAAATTTGCAAGGAAACCCTGCGCGGAGAACGGAAGTCCACGCGACCCTCACGGTAATCAAATTACTTTCGCCGAGCCGCGTGAGGGGTTTTTATGAGAGCTCTTGTATTTAACGACACGAATATGAATTATCGTAATTATTACGACACCGTTTTTGCAATGATTTAAATGCTCATGTCAATATGCCGATACATTATTAATCCTTGTATTGGGTGGATATTTAATTTCAATAATAATTAAAGTATAACTTCTAATTATTTCATCGACTTATAAACTATAAAATTAAGATAATATGTTAACTCTAATCCAATATTCATTAAATTTCACATTAATATTAAATAGTGTCATTAAAAATGTTAAAATTGGGACACAAAACAATTGTATCGTATATTTTAAAAAATTATCCCATTAACGTTGCAAAAAGTTTCAACATAAACTCATTAATGTCATATCAATATTTGACTTAATTTGTTCAATTTACTTTAATATTAATATGAATCTCGACGAGAAAAATGTCTGGGGAATAAATCTATTAGCATTAATTTTCTTCCTTCAAAGGGAATGTCAAAAACGTCTTCAAATTACGTAACGTAATACTTGTTTACTGTCTTCAATATCACTCATTATGGCAATGTCATTTGGAACGACTGCGGAAATCCCTTCTGGGTTCGAATCATAAGCCATAGAAATGTAGTACATGAAATAAATTACGAGTCTTACTTACATGCTGTTTTATACATTTTGTCATGAACCTGTAAAGATAATTAATTGAAAATATATTGGTTAATATAATGTTAACGTGTAATAAACTAACAATTAATTGAATAAAAGCAATTGATTAGTATTTATATAACTTAATGTTGAACAATCAAGCAATTAATACGTTTCGTCCAATGCCCATAGTTATAAAAAATAAACGGACCTTTTCGGACAGTGTTTTATGTAAGTCATTTTGCATGAAAGAAGGAGATGTAATCCTTCCTTTTATGTTACCTGTGGTTTGCAGACACTAGCGGCACTCGTCAATCAAATTTTTTTTTTCAAATTTTTTTCATAAAGATATTTCGAAACCTACGACAGGTAGCTCTCAATTTCTATGTCACATGTATTAATAATTACCATTAAATTATAAAAAAAAAATAATCTACTCTGCTTACCAGCAGGAATTTTTTTTCAATGACATTTAAAATTCAAAGTTTTTAATCTGCACAAATTATTGCTTTACGAGTAAATTATCTGAAAAAATTCATTATTTTCATTCTAGATGCCCCCAGAGCTTTGTTAAACGTCAATTTAATAATTTAAGCTGACATTAAGTAGGTCATCTGTTTCATTTGAAAGTTGTTCAAAGAAGAGAAACATTTAATCCTCCCTTTGGAGACGAGCTTTGAACTGGTTATATTGTTTTACATTTCGCTTTTATTTGTGAGTGCGATTACACTATAACGAGTCTTTTGCGGTAAACGCAAAATTTTCCTTTATAACAACGCGTTAAAATATTTAAAGGTTGTGTTAAACAGCCTTTGTGGCGGATTAGTTTACCTTATGAACTGTAGATCCTGGTTGATTACATGACAAAATAAATTTGGACAGTAGTCGTTATTCGAAACTCGTCCGTCTGGCTAGCTACATTGCTCATTGACCAGTTCTCATAAGAGCGCTACACCATCTATGGGGTCATTGTCACTCAACATCATGGAAATTGGTCAAGTGTTAGCCCACTGCTGATAGAAAAAAAATAAATGTAGAATTATTGAGTTAAACAATTTCATTTCTCATTTAATATGTATATTTCAAATCATTTAAAATTTTGAATATTTTTATTAACCAATGACCAGTATAGTACCAGGTCACTCTGAAAATATTGCGAGAAAAAGTTTTTATATATGTGAGACTGGTCAGTTATAATTTATTTAAAAATATAACTACTTATAAGTAAAAATAGGTACGCTCCTATTTCAAAACTTCATTCCACATATTATGCGGGCTAATTAATATTATCGTGTCTCATTGAAAAATGTAATTGCGTCGAGAACATTTCCGCGCTATGATTTTTACTATTTTAAGTGTCGCCTGAAACCGGACGAATGGTACGATAGACTTCAAAAGGCATTCATGGATGAAGGCCCTTCTAAAGCAACCGTATCGTTGGTATAATGAATTTAAGCGCGGTCGACTAATTTTGGGGGATGAAGAAAGAAGTGGTCCCCCTAGGACGGGTGTTACGGAAGAAAACGTGCAAGTAGTGAAAAATTTAATCCAAGGCAATAGAGGGGTTACATATCAAGAGATTCAGCATATACTGCAGATTGGATCAGGAAGCCTTCGCGAGATTCTACACGTGCATCTTCGAGTGCGGAGGATAGTTTCACGCTGGGTGCCGCACAACCTCAAATGTTTAGAAGCAGACAAAGGTGGAATGTTGCCATGATATGATAGACAAATTTGAAGCAGGCTCGTCTCAGTGTGTTTACGACATCGTTACAGATAATGAATCCTGGATTTATCATTACGGTGGTTTGGGTATTTCAGAACGAATCAACGCCTACCAAAGTAAAGCGACATAGAAGCGTGGGGAAGATTTTGATCGCGAGGTTTTTCAATTTGACTGGCTACTTGATGTCAATTCCTTTACGAAACCAAAGAAGCATTAATGCGGAATGGTATACTACCAAATGTTTGGCAGAAGTTTTCTCTGTTGTGAGCAACAAGCGACCAAACACAGGACTCCGCGGGCTACTGCTCCCCGCTCTGCACCGCAATCAAAACGAGGGACTTCCTAGACAGCACTCCGGTCAAACTCCCGGGTAACCCTCCTTACAGTCCTGACCTAGCACCGTATGACAAAGAGATACAATTTTCGTCTCCGGATGATGCGCTCTCAGCTTTCGAGCAGGCTGTAAACGAGGTGTCTGCGGCGGACTGGAAAAAGTATTTCGAAAACTGGTTCAGGCGCATGAAACTTTGTATTGAGGCAGGAGGAGAGTACTTTGAAAAGATGTAATAAAAATATATTTACCTATAGAAAATTTTTTTTAGTGTCGCAAAACTTTCCGATTGTCCCACGTAAGTTAATTTAAAAAGAACTGCCAAACCGCGCTTGTCATCGACACCCAATTGAATTATTACCACGCTTTGTCCTCAAGTAGTCAAATCGAGATTTTTCTAGTTTTAATATTTGCCTTGGTTTAATTAAACTAAACACCAATCAGTACTCCTTTCTACACCTTCACAATTTTAAATTCTTCTTATATAATTATAAGTTCTTGTGTGGACAATACCATGCAAGATAAGAAAACTCCTTTGACATAGCGAAATAGATTTTTGTACGTGACTGTTTTCTCAAGATAAAAGTTAAAGAGTTTACCCTCAATCAACTTTTATTACGATCTCTTACAAATTCGTAGGCAAAAAGCGTAAACTGATAAGGATCACCAGTGCCGTCCCTTTGCAGACATTCTTCGGAGAGCACTTTGTACCTTAAGCGGTCGTAAAATATCTTTGTACTTTGAAACCCGAGATACTTTAGAATCGTCCTTTTTCCGGTTTTTCAGAAGAAATGATTTAGAAAAGTGGACGATAGAAAATACGCTCAGCTCCTGCATATTTTGCATTCGTTTTTACACCACTCTCAATTTGATAGCCGAAAAAATTAAATTTTCCCTTACCTATCCATAACAAAATTTTACTGGAAAATAATGTCATAATGTATTAGATACACATTGTATTGGGTTGTAAAAAGTATTTTATTATTTCTCTTAAGATTGCAAATAACTTAAAAGAAACGAACATGTTTAATTCCCTCATTTTGTGAGTTTAGAATTGAAAAACGGAGTAAAATTATTATTTTTTTATCTACAACGGGCTTACTCCTCGCTTCAATTTCACATGTTAAAGAACAATGAGGCCGTAAACGGAGAAGGCTCTCACAAATATGACTGCCTGTACACAACAGCGCTGTTATAGCGCCAGATTGACATTGAGGGTGGTAGCTAGCCAAGCAGATTTGAATGAACCTTATTATTATCAAATACTCTTGTAGCCTTGGAATAGAACCCAGGATCTCGTGTCGTGGTATATGCGGTAAAGGATTGCGTAATGGCGGTACTCAAAACTTAAAATACTACTGCCTGGTAAAGTATATCATATAAGCTTTAGGTTCAGCTTCTGAGGAATTGCAGACGAAAACATGAATGATGTCTCTACTCGTACTATTGGGTACGTATTGGACGACGCATAGTCGAACGCGTAATATCTCCTGAAAATGCCACGTGCAGTGGCGAAACACGTTGAGATTTAAATTATTTATTGATTTAAAATAATTATTTATTGTATTAAATAATGGAATTGCGCAAAGTAACTCTTGGATTAATAAAATATCAGCAAGCATAGCTAGGATTCAAACGATATGATTTAAAGTAACACATAGGCGATTAAATAACGGATGTGGTTGAACAGCTGCCGTTCTTAACTTAGCAACTAGTTGTGATGACGCCCAAAGATCTTGTGGCTGAACTTTAAACGGATATACAGTTTCGAAACTTGGGAGGATAAATTACTGTGATTAGTATGGGAGATATGCAACAATGTGATGTAATGACAACTTTCAAAGAATATATATAATGAATGAATGAATACTTTATTGTACATAAAACAATTACATATATGGGCTATGAGACAAAATTGTACAAAGGCGGTTATATATACATACATGATCTGGAATTTTTTTAAGTGAATATTTACCTGTATGCACATGCACGCATGAACTTAGTGCTAGTTTAAAATCACAATTTTATAATTTATTTTTAATTTTTTTTTATAATAATAAAACAGCGGAACTTACAATTTAGTAAAATATAGTAGTAAGTATTCGAGAAATAATTTGTAATGTGTGTACAAATAAACAAATAATGCGTTTAATGGCTGTAAAAATATCATACGATAAAAAGAAATATTTTAATCTGCAGAGAATATTATAGCGTAGCAATATTATTCCTTATTACTGTGTGTTTTAAATTTCGAACATCGTTGCTTTTTAAAAATAACATTAAAAAAGGCGCTGAAATTTCAACCGAAATAATTATTATAATAAAACTGCACGGACGAAACGCGAAATTTTAATCACGTTCTCGTTACGTACCAAAGCATGGAACTCATTTTAAAACTAAATTTCATATGACAAAGTTAGATGAAACTTCATCCTCAACCTCCAGAGTTTTGCTCGAGACACACATTAGCGTATTACGGCTTAGTTATCGGATTAGTTCCGCTTGACAAATGTAGCGAAGCTAATGTAAGTAAATAATACTTAATGTTCACACGACAATTGAAAGTTTTCATAGAGCTACTGTGAAGCTTACCTAAGAACTTCTGTAAAAAGCTTTCTCTTTTTTCAGTTTTAATAATTTTATATTCATATTTCTATTATTAAACTGTAAAATTTTGCTTTTACCTTTATTTATGTTTTAATGCCACGTTACTAAAGTTATGGTTTAGTGTCAGTTGTTTCATAGAGCTTGAAGCAAACGAAATTAGTGCCCCGTCAACGCCTTTTTTTGCAACCAAAGCTCATAAAAACATGATCTTGCTATACCTTATGTTATTAAGTAAACTAATTGCCTCCTTGGTGCATCGATTAACTGCTTGCCTTCTAACATTGAATGGGTCGATTCAGGGCCACAACCGTAATGCAGTTGTAAGTATATGTAGAGTTTTTTAAACTCTTGAGTAGCTACCACCTTGACACGTTGACACTGGCAGGGCTATGATGTCCATATATTTTTGACCCATCAATGTCATGCCGGTATCAACGTGTTAAATATTAGTTCGACAACCCAAATGCTGTGGTCCTGCGACTAAAATTTTAAGAAGCAGAGTATTCTGGACGAGCGCAATACGCCATTTACACTATCTACACAGTTACAATGTTATTTAACATCACGTTAAATTAAGACCAAATGTTGGGCGATGAAACAAAAAAAAATTATATCGATTCGTTATAACGGTTAGAAGATTCATTTAGTTTCCATATATTCGTTACTCGATACATTAATTAAAAAAATAACATTAATATAGCATAATAACGTTATTATACAATAATAACTCAAGTCATTGACATAGCTCACTGGTTAAGTAAGCTATAACGGCTTATTACCGTTCCGGGTCACCCAAGTACTCTCGGGGCATGGTTGCTTCGGGTTGTACCTTTGCAATGTGACTCGGCGCGAGCCCACGACGATGTTTCACCACTGCAATAGCAGCATGGTGGACACCCCGACCATACCCTCGCCGTTTGTGAGGGTTGGGATAGGCTTCGCGGTGACCTCATTGCTGTGATCGGAGTGGACCTCTTGCTCCCGACCGTCGTTTCTAGGATGGTCCGGAGTGAGGCCTAGTGGTCTGCCGTTGCCTTCTTCTGTGAGCAGGTCATAGCTGCTATGGAGGCGGCGGAACGGCAGGGGGAGCTTACCTCCTCGCTTCCCTCCCGGCGTCGACGAACCCGCCGGCGCAGGTCAACAATGACCTCTGCCGTGATCCGGCTAGCGGGCGGTGAGTTAGACAGCTCACCGCCTGCGCTCTGGCCTTAGCGAACGGCGCGAGAGTGGTCCCTTGCACCGGACGGTGGTTCGTCCAGAAGGATTCGAGACGAGGGCCGCTAGCAGGGCGGCCCGATCCGCCGCCGGGGAGCGGGCCATGCTACAACAGACACCGCCCCCAGCCATAGCGGCGTCAGTGGAACACAGGGGAGATTTAGAGGGCTAGCGCCCCACACACCGGCTGCGCACACTGTCTGTGCGTAGCTGACGGTCCTGGCCACGGGTGGCTAGCACTCAAAAGGATTTTGTCCCGTCCAAAAAATAAACAAGCTGTAACAGCAGTTGGTTGGCCGCGGATCGGCAAACGTAGTGTAGGACGCCCTCAGACTAGATGGAGCGATGATCTACTCATGGTAGCTGGCAAAAACTAGAAGAAGGTGGCTGAAGATCATGGTCAGTGGCGTGCGTTTGGAGGGGCCTATGTCTAGCTGTGGACTGATAGAAGCTGATGATGATGGTAAAAAGATTTATATCAAGAAAGGAAATTAAGCTTAGAGAGCACTTAATTTTAAAAATACACACATACGTTCAGCATTTAAGAATCCGTAATTAATCCCAAATATCAATTTAGTATTTAGACGTGAAGAATATTCTCGCCATAAAAACTTAACCTGGATTAATAATTTAATAACTTATATAATTTCTATCCAACTATACACAGATACCATCTACAATCAGTATTTTTTTGTTCAACAATAATAAAATCTAAACGAAACCAGTGCCAGTCGATACCAATATCGTAAATTCTGGTAACGCGCGACATTATTTAGACAAGAAAAGATTTCCTGTTAAACATTAAAAACCTCTTACATTTTAGAGCTGCAAGCCGGAACATATAATTTGAGGCGCACGTGACAAAATTCAGGGATTCCCCCGCACACTACAGCAATATTTCAACCTTGGGATGACGTCATAGTACATTTATTTTACTACTGAACAGATCCCGCAAGCGAGGTTCAGAACTTCTTTTTTCACTACTTTTAAACTAAATTATAAAAAAGATATTCTTAACCAGATCATCTCGATATTTTAAAAAAAAAATTCTAAATCTTGAATTTTTTTATGGGCATATTAATAATTATGAACTATATCTCAGAACTGTAGTAGACTCCTGTAAACGTGTTCATTACAAATCTCTAAAATGTTGAGTTAATACATTTATAAAACACAATAATTGTAACGAAAGCATAACATATTTCAATTGAACTAGGTTCGATAATTTAAATATAAGTGCCGAAACTGAAAGAATGCGTAAACATTTATTCATTCCTTTAATAATGTTAATAAAGTTTAAAACGAACAACAAGTGAGTAATATTTAAGTCTATGTGAAGTAATATTGCAATAAAATACTGTAGAGGCACACGCTGTTATTTTCAAGATACAATGTATTAAGAGCGACTAATTACTAGAATGCTTAATTGTTTTCCGTCGATGTGGAGTATCTCATATCTTCGTGTGATCTCCCAATTACGTTAATGTATTACCAAACTTAGTGATTACATTACAAGATGACCTGTATCGATTGCACATTTAAAGTATAACTAGTAACTTTAATAATGAAGTGTATTTGAAATGTTCTTCACTGGTTTCAATTATTTTACATTTTATAAAACAGATTCATTGCTATTACAATTACCAAAGGCGTTTTGATAGCAGGTAATTTCGTTTACTTGATCAACATTTCAATAATAACATCAAAGAAACAATAATAGGATGACGTTTTATACTGCTTCCATAGCACATTACACAGTTTATCCGCATGCTTTATAACGCGTAGGTTCCGGGTTGGATTCCCGGGCCATAGGAGTAATGGCATCTGAATGGTGGTACCGTTTTTCTATCCCACCTGAATAGCTACCACCCTCAAAGTCAATCTGCCTCCATAATAGTATTTGTGTGTTCTACGCATATCAAAATATGAAAAGGCCATGAATTATGAAAATATCTTTTCGCAATTTGCAAAGCCTAATTTATAAAGTCAGACGTAACTTTCATTCTTGTGGAGACATTACAAGCACACAAATTTCGGATTCTGATTGTCTTTAGTTTTTGTTTAAGGCAGCATAGTCTCAAAAAGTTTATAGGACTGAACAACATGCAAAAGTAGAATCAGAAGAGAACTTTATGGAACAATACAACAAAATGAATTCTATTCTACCCTGAACTATTTCCTTTTCTTTTTTAATAAATTTAAGGTAGGGCTTAACCATAATCGCACCTGACATTAAACGGTGACGTGATCTGTGGTAGTAAAGCGCGCTAACCGAGTAACTTCTACCTATTTACTCTTCTCTTTAAAAAAAACTCATGTCGTTTTTGGAGGAAAACGCTGGCGACGGCAATTTCTTCCATTCATCAGCTGTTCGTATTAACAACTATACACTTTAAAATCCAATATTTAGTACATCAAGCATTTAACATTAAGCAATCAACATTTTAAAACCAACGCAAATATTATTTACGTGCAAACATACAATTGCAACACAAATTATTATCATAAAAAAAACCATCTGCTGAATTAACTTCACTAACTTCAAATCTATAATAACAAATTAATAATATGTAATAACACAGTGATAACTAATTAGGGATTATTAATAAAATGCATAATTTTTTCGTCATCTGTTCAAGTTAGTCAAATTTAAGAAATATATTTGTTATATTACTCACTATAAAAAAACTAATTAATATAATCAACATTTTTTCCAATTATATATACTGAATGAGAAAAAATTACTAACGGTAGGTGTTCATTGTACAACGTCACTTACATGTAAGTTACAATTTATAAGTCTACATTAACAATGTTTATTTATTTAATAATATATTCGTTATACCAAAATCACCGTATTAACATAAATTGGTAAAGATAGTATTGAACACAATCAATAACCAAACAATTGATAAGATAACATGGACATAGATTACGTGACTTGATCAATAACGAAACAGACCAGTCCTTTATCAGCCGTTATAATGGTTTCTTCCTTACCGGACTGATTGTCGGACAATCAAGTTTTCTCTTATGACAAAAGTGAAAAATGGATGATGTTCAGAAAGTGGAATTCAACAACGTTGCAAAGAAACATTTTCCTAAACTGCACGAGAGAATACAAAACAAGTACAATGAAATGCAAAAAAAAATTGAGAAATCTAAATCACTCGACATGCTAACATCTGTAGGAGATAATTTCGTATATAACGAACCAAGAAGGAATTTTGATATAAATATTACTAAAAATGAAAACGACGATAATATCAAACATACTGATGATGGAAAAAAATTAAAGACAGAGATTATGACAATCAAAAACATGGAGGAAGTCAGTGCTACATTTGAAGAGATTAGTTTTAACGAAATTGTTGTTACGAATGATGAATGTAATGTAGAAAACAATGACAAAATAGAAAGTGATAATGAAGATGAATTCTCAGAAAATATTTTCCTCGCTGATATGAGTAATTTATCGAAAACAAGTCAAGAATCGTAAGTAGTTTGTGCATAATACGAAATATTTATGTCGATCTCGTAATCATTATTATAATTAATATTATTTATGTATAAAAAAAGATTACAGGACATAGGAAAAGAACCTGATGAAACGAAACTGCCACCGATCCCAGCATCAAAATCTTTGCGCTACAAGATTGGCTCAAGTATCATTGCAGTAAAGGAAAGACGAATTGCAAATAGAGAAAAAAGAAGAGAAGCTAGAGAAAGAGTAGAAAAGGTACTAGGAAATATAACTATATATATTTTTTTATTATTTCATAAATGATGGCAGCTTTATTGGTACACTAATACATAAAATAAACTTCACATTTCAGTTGATTTTTACTAACACTCCCAACCATGACTTCGACAGAGTTTTAAAAAGAACTAAGTTTGCGACATTAACAATTGCGCTGATTGAAGCAACGGGTTTCGAAAATGTAACGGATGAAAAATTGCGGTTTTTATTTTGTCGTTTCAGGTAATTATAATATTTAATAATATTGTTCATAATGGTTGTCATGTAATTCATTCTTAGCAAGTTATATTGACAATTTTAATTATAGATTAGGTAACGAAAAAAAAAAATCGAAGCTTATTAAATGTAACAAAAGTGTAGTTAAATGGCAAGAGCTAATAAACTTAAACATGTATGATGAAACACTATTGGAAGTTTCTCTCTGGGATCGCGACATTTTTATAGGCAAGTGAGTGATCAAATTAGTGATTTGAAACATATCAAAATGCCTTTTATTTTTCTAATGACGTCTTATTTTCAAGGTCTATTATCGATTTATCCCTTCTTAAAAACGAGCAAACACATCAGATGCGAATTAATTTAGAAGAAGGCGCGTCGATACGGCTTTTCTTTCTACTTACAATAAGCGGTACTACTTTTATCAATACGATTTTCGACCTTGATGATTATCAAAATATACAGCGGAAAATGAGCATAGCTCAAAGAAAATTTGTAAGTTATATTTATGAACCTTCATGAATCAATCATATATTTCTGGATAGTGAATTTAATTTTTCAACTTTTTGCAGACATGGTACCAAACATGGAAAAAATTTAGTGACGTCGGATGGTTATCGGTAATTGTTTTTGGTGCTAAAGGATTATCCGCAAACGACTGTTGCTGCATACTGAAACTTGATAACGAGAGGCTTTACACGCACACGGAATATAAAACGAACGCTCCGAATTGGATGAAAATGTTTTCTTTGTAATGATACATAACAATTTTTACATTTTATAATGATTACCTAAGATTAGAAATTAGTGACACTTCCCACGACTTGAAATCTAATTATATTGAAAAAATAAAAGAACCCCTATTTACCTTTCTGAAGTAATAATTTATTTAAACACTTATACACTCCAAATTATAATTAATTTTAACATAAAATCTTTTTTTTTTCTTAAAGAAAATCAATTTAAAAGCTATATGTAAAATAACTAATAAAAAAGTCTCTACTTTTACAACACGTTTCTTTATAAACGATATTTTATTCGATAGTTTTAATAGCTCTCGCTCTTTTTTAGCACCATTATTGATATAACATCAGTACTCGAAGTTATAGTTTGGGATGAAAAACGAACAGAGGAAGTTGGAAAGGTTTTAATACCGTTGTTGAAAATAAAACCCTCGGGTAAGAAATGGTACGCACTCAAAGGAATCAATCAAAAGGAGAGGGCAAAGGGAAATAATCCGAGAGTACTGTTGGAAATGGGAATTACTTGGAACCTTGTAAGTTAATCGTTCAGACAATTTTCGCTCTTGAGGTGTATTCATTTGGCGCAGAATAATAATCCTCATTGTTAGTAGCAGTATAATCATTAATTTAATTTATTGTAATAATTTGAATTAATGAATTCACGACTTCTTTTGTATCACTTAGAAAACAAAAACTATTTTTTATCACTTTTCAATCACACATACACATGATCATTAATATCTATTATGTTTAATTTTTATTGTATATTACTTTTGCTATTATTTCTTCTACTCATTGTAATTAACCTTAAATAGGTTTAAATCTTTTGGCAGGTAAACTTTGAAGAAATTTACAATGGTAAACATAAAATTAACAAAATTACATGTAATCTGCATCATATGGAACAATATAAAAAAAAAAATTGTCAATGAAAGTAGTGCCAAAACTGAAATATCGTGTATGTTTAACTTTGCAGATAAAGGCATCTATTCGTGTCATTAATACAAAAGAAGTGAATCTCTTACAAACAGATGAAAAATTAGATAGGCACATATTTGCAAGGAACATATCGCGCGCGAAAGCAATTATTACATGGTCCATGAACTTTTTCCAAACTTTTAAGTAAGAATAATTTTTGTATACCAAATATTTCCAATTTCAACTGTGGCAAAAACGAGACAAATCTCAATAAACTAGTATTCCTTTTCTTATTTCAGGACAATGTTCGAATGGGAATCGATGAAATGTAACATATTAGCTTTGATCACTTGGTTACTTTTTTGTTGGTATTTTAAAATTTGGATGATGCCTCTTCTTCTTTTAATACCGTTCGCTTGGTACAAACCTTCAAAAAATCCCTTATTAAATAGTAAGTTGCGTACTTATTATTTACACTTTTGCTTGCATATATATGGAATCCTTCTTCAACTAAAAACTATCATACATTTAAGAACTTTACTCCTTTCAATAGAGTATTTTCCACATACTCGTATTTCTACATAGATCTTTTTTTGTATAACGCCGCACATATTAATTATTCTAAGTTCAATATTCTGTAACATACTTCTCTTCTCTCCAATTTTTAACTGCCTCCGTGGCGCAGTGGTTTACCGACTTGCCTTGTAACGCGGTGGTTCCGGATTCGATTCCCTAGTCACAAAAATTGTGGAATCTGGATGGAAGTAAAGTTTTTCAAACCCGCCTTTCTAGCTACCACCCTCAATGTTAATCTGCCGCGATAGCAGCATGGCTGTATTCTGATAGGCGTACATATTCTAGGCGAACACACTTCACCATCTACGGCTTCATTGTCACTTAACATCAATGAAATCGAGGCCAAGTGTTAACCCATATCTAATAAAAAAAAATAATCATTAACGGAACAACTAAGGTAAAATTACAATTTGACCCTTTAAATCATGATTCTCTTAGTTTTTCTCGACGAAGATCAACGTAAATATCTATCGTAACAGGAATTACTTTACATTTCTATAGTAACTAAATAATTAATTGTGTATTTACAGATCAATTTATATTTTGCTCATAATTTTTCAGTGAGGAGAAAGTTTCAGCAAACCTCAATAGAACACGATGACGCCACTAAACAGGAAAAGGTAATAAAAATGTAATAAAATAAAAATTGGGTAATATTAAATTAATAAATGAATCTTATCCCGAACATTAATTTGATTTTAATTTCAGGAGGAAAAGAATTTAACACTACGTCAAAAAATTAATTCACTACAAGATATGGTAAAAACAGTGCAAAACGTTATTGGCAAATTTGCGAGTATCGGAGAGAGTATTAAGAAGTAAAAACGAAAACTAATTAATACTTATGATCGTGCTTGACACCTCGATAACACTAAAGAGCACTTTTCTGTTTTCAGCCTTTTCAATTTCTCAGTTCCTTTCGTAAGCTGTCTAGCGATATTTCTGATATTAATGATAACGTTAATTATGTACCTTATTCCACTTAAATACATACTAATGATCTGGGGTTAGTAACATTACTTTTATGTACATTTCTATATATTTCTTAGTACACAATTTCATCTTAAAGATATAAAAAAATATATTTACAGGAATACATAAATTTACAAGAAAACTATTTAAACCCAATAGGGTTCCTAACAATGAAGTTATGGATTTACTGTCAAGAGTCCCAGATGACGAGACATTGGTAAGATTTTTAATTTTTATGAAATAAATGTAAAATTTTTGTACAAAGATCTAGATATTACAATTTATTTATAGATAGCCTGGGAACCATTTTCATTGGAAAATTTATCTGATGAAGACGAACTGTTATGACAACCACGATCTGACTACAATAAGCAAACAATTTCTAAAAATTGTTCAAAAATTCTTTTAGTTTTAAAATTAAATATTATAAGACTATATTATTAAGCGTTTTTATTTATTAAATATTATATATTTAAGTACACCATTTTCACTTATCCGCAATGATGTTTTTTCGATCAACACAAAATGCAATGCAGCGATCATGATGTGGCATCCAAAATTGTCCAATGCACTTAGCCTTACAACCTAATCGCTTATCTTCCATATCCATATATCACCGTTAGCGGAGCATTAGGGTCGAATATTACATCAAAGGTGATAAATGACACAACCCTAATTGCAACTGCTCTGCGTTAACAGAGGGAACATAAGTTAGCTTGAGCGACGTGATCTCGGAGTTAGTATGCAAACAGTGCACGTTTAGCTAATTACTAATCAGCTGATTAATACAGAAATTGCACCGATCTAGTGGTACACTCCAAGCTCCAGTGCTCATATAATTCCGTATAACTATGGTATATAACATATGTTACTAATATAACTACGTTTAGCATACAACATGTTCGGACAACAACTTTTGTTAGAATTGAAAATAATAATAATCAAACACTCAATGTATTTCGTTATTATTTATTATAAATATTAAGAATTAAAATTCACTACATTGTCGTTTTAATATTATATAGTATATTTAAATCACAGGTTACATAATGAAATATCCAATATTTTGTACAAGGCTAATAACAATGATAATTTAAAATTTTATTTAAACAACAATATCCGATCCGAGTCTTTCGAACTCGTTTGCAAAGTAGACCATATCTTTGTGGTCTAGAGCTGAGTTTTGAAAAACAATGCGGAAAAAGTTAACGAGGTTACCTTGCGGCTGGTACGTGACCATCATACTCCCTTCCTTTATCATTCGTTCCTTAATTTTCGGGGCGACCTTATGGAGCCTTTCTTTATAATTTGCGTCTTTCTCGCATCCGCGCAGACAATTAGGCACGTACCAGAACATGATGTTGGTACATTCAGGTGCCTCGAGGACAAGCTTGAAGCCGTTCCTTTGCCTTATGTGTTCTAGAAAATATTTCGCGTTGTCGAAAAGTTTATCTATATGTTGTTCAAAACCATCACTGCCTTTGGCTTTCCACATGAACCAAAACTTTAGCACGTCAGCGCGTCTACCGCATTGTATATGCTTGTCTCCCGTGTCGTATGAAGTATCGTAGAATTTATCTTTTTGGAATAGATACTTCGCATTGGACGAGTGGCTTTCCTTCAGGACATTTTTATGTTTAACCAGGAAAGTGGAGCACTGCTGCGGCGCTGCAAGCAATTTGTGCGGATTCCATGTAACCGAGTCGGCCCTGAAAATACAATTAAGTTCTAGAAGGCTACATAGCGATAACTTAAAATTCTACACAAATACTCTTTACAACCTTTACCTAATTTCTTCAAATTTTTAATAACCTATAATGATATAAAAAAATATTAGTTAAGTGAAGTACGAAGTCAAGCAAATTTAAATATCTACGGAAATTATGTTAATATTCAACTATGACTGTTTTAATAGTCTTAAGAAAGTTAGTATATAATGCCAGCCATTTTTAAGAAATAAATAATACTTATAACCATAACTATTTATGAATGGATAATATGATTTATAAAGAAGCATCTGTATGATCTCTCATTCGCCACAAATACACAACTGCTGAAACAGTTTCACATTTAAGCGACAATTCCAAGTAAGCGCGAGTATATATAAACAACTAAGACTATTTCTACCTTCAACAGTAACCTTAGTCAAACTTCACGAAGTAACTGGTAATCATTACTAACGGTTAGTGAACGAAGATTACGCAATGACATGAACGCAGCGGCGTACGGTCCAGGGTTTTGAATTACACTCAAGGATATGTTTTGCAATTAGATAAAACAATTATAATTGTCTTTAACTACTAATGCTTTGCATGTTGACTGCATGCCTAATAGTATATTTAGTTTAAATTTTTTATGTTTAACTGAAAATTAAAATCATTTATATAAGTAAAGAT
This sequence comes from Pharmacophagus antenor, assembly GCA_018245475.1. Taxonomy (NCBI): domain Eukaryota; kingdom Metazoa; phylum Arthropoda; class Insecta; order Lepidoptera; family Papilionidae; genus Pharmacophagus; species Pharmacophagus antenor. The sequence continues at coordinate 23,993 of DWQX01000437.1, read as the reverse complement.
CACAATTTATGTTTTTTATTAAATAAATTATGTTTAAATATAAACTATAATTAACTATATTATACTGTTCCAGTTACTTTACAATAATCATAATCGGCATTTCAATGAAGTAATTAATCAAAATAAAAAGGACTCTTATCGATATTATGTTGTAAAAATAAAAACTGGACAATTAAGATACAATGAATTATGATATTTGATAAACAGCTATATATATGATCGTCACAACTAGAACAATGAATATCACACGCGGAGTTCAATAACCTCAGAAGAATAAAAATAAGATCTAATTAATGATAATTGTTTTGTTATACTACGTCGAAGTAATATACTTAATTTTTTTTTATCGGTTATTGCCAGCCAGGTTCAAAAATCCCTACTATCATCTAGACTCCACTACTCCCGGGGCCGGGGAATCGAACCCCGGACCTTAGACTTACAAGGCAAGCGGGTAGTCAAAACCAAGAAAAAAGTTTTTGACTGCCTCCGTGGCGCAAGCTACTACGCTCAACGTCAATCTGCCGCCATAACAACAGTGCTTTATTCCGACAGTGATACATGTGGGAGCCAGATGTATTCTGGGCGAACACGCTCCACCATCTATGGCTTTTTTGTGACACCAGATGAAATCGATGTCAAGTGTAAGCCCAATATCGAAAAAAAATAAAAAGTAGAATACCGTATTTTAACACTATATAATGTACCGGACGATAAAATTTAAATTTATAATGCGATTTTTAGAAAAATATATTATAATATTAATTTGGTTGACGCCGTAACGCAGTAGTTTACCGCTTGCCTTGAAACGCCAAAGTACCGAATTCGGTTCCCGGGCACTATGAATAGTCGAGTAGCAAATTTCCACCCCCTATTTCAAGCTACAGATATAATAGAATTGCTGTGTTCCGGCAGAAACATACGGGAGTCAAAAGTATTCTAAGCAAACACACTTAACCATCTATAATCAAATTGTGATTTAACATCAGACAAAATCAAAGTGAAGTGTATTAGGCCATAACCGATGGAAAACTTAATTTTGGATAACAATTTTGATGTATTTTTTCCGCAAAAAAACTGCTATAATGTTACCTTCGGAGCATAAAAGGCAACCGATTTGTGACCTCCGTAAAAGAGTGCGTCTTAATGTCCAAAAATACGGTACTTGGTAGGTAATAAAAATAATTCATATTGATACTAACTGCTCTATTCCATTTAGTAAGTGCTTGTGTTTCCTCGACATTAAGGCGCCGCCGCCCCACGCCGCGTCGACGTGCAGCCACAGGTGGTGCTTCTTGCACAGCGCGGATATCGGCACCAACGGATCGAATGCCCCGAAAACTGTCGTACCAGCTGTTGCGGTTACCATAAATGGAGTAGCACAAGTGTTTATCGCCTCTGCGATCTTGCGTTCCAAATCTTCAACATCCATTTTACCCAAATCGTCCGCTTTCACCATGATACAGTTGTCGCTACCGATTCCCATGAACGAAGCCATTTTCTTCGTTGAATAGTGCGCTAGCTCGGATGTGAAGAGAACCAGCTTCGGTACCGCATACACGCCTTTTGTCTATTAATTTAATAAAAAAAACTATTAATAATATTTCATAATACTTAACTAATTACTTTTGTAACAAATCAAATTTACGATGCCATCATATTTAAAGTAAATGTTATTAATGCAGAAAATGTTTCAATTGTAACTCTTAAACAAGTGATACCCTGACGTATTACAAACAGAAAATAAAATATATCTTTTCCTTCCATATAGGTCTGTTAGGTTATAATCAACTCTGTGAACGTTATGAAACGTTCAAACAAATTCTTGAAAAAAATTAACAAGGTAAAGATACAAAATAAAACAAGTTTATAAAATTAAGCAATTTATTGCAAAGGAAATGAGTTCTGTCTCTCCAAAACATTACTTAATCTCGAAATGAACTGCTAATTTAGTTAGTAATTAAGCAATAAACAGTAAACAAAGAACACTTTAAAATATTGTTTTTAATTTTTGTCACTACATCATATATTACCTCAAAGCTCGGAACGAAGTTAATCGACGAAAATACATTCTCAAAATTTTCTGATTCGAACCCGAATTGCACGTTGTGTGCCCATTACCGTACGATACATGTTAGATATCGTGACTTGTTAGCCCAATTATTTCATTAGCAAAAACACACAAATTGGAGCACGATAATGGTAATACATGAACATGAAATTTATAACAAATTATCTATACTAATAAAATTCAAAGTCCTTAAACTGATTTACTAACTGACTGTCCTATATATTACTCCCATCTTAAACCGCTGGTCATAAAGTCATCAAATTTGGATGCTGTGTTTATTATGAGGTATATAGGTCTCCACTATGAAAAGTTTCGTGAAATTCCAGCCCCCACAGAGTGGAAAGGCGCATTTAAACTTCAATGAAATATTTATTATCCTTCCTGCGAGTCGATTGGTACACATACATATCATACGATCATAATACGCAACCACGTGACGGCCAATAATATTACATATTTTTTAAATTAATATTATTTATAAAAAGAAAGACTAATGACAAAGTAGGGCGATTTTTAATCTGTGGCCACGACATTATTACTCAAATCAGCGTAGAAAAGACACAGGAAGCTTCGAGATGGTTCAAAACGAGAAATAATAAACAGTTTGTTGACCGCATCAGAACTTTAATGATATGCAAATAAAGATTAACAAATATTGATCCAAGGTTGTTCTACTAAAGTTCAAGTTCAAATCGAACACAAAACTGTACATGTATCGAGGTCCCTACAAATCTTGCACGCGAAATATTCATAGTCATTGAGGAAACGGGGTTAAGGTGATCACCGAACTTCCTACGAAAATGCATTTTAATCTTCATAGTTTTAAGCAGCGAAATGAACAGTGAAAAAATAACCTAGATTTCTGATCTAGAAGCAAAGGTATTAGAAATATCATTTATTTGCCTTGTATACTATTTTTATGATGAAAAATATTAAATATTAGCTAAAATATTTTTGTATAATAACTTCGCATACGATAGGTCTTCGGATGGTCGCAATCGCATGTCAAATGTCACTTAATTGATTCATTTTGTAATGTTACTTAACTAAAGTAATTTTTATTTTATGTTCATTAAAATATGAATTCATAAAAGGAGATTTCTTGTATTCAGTATACAACTTTTTAAATTATCAACGATTTATAGTTTGTTTCTTAGGTCTTTACAATCTACATTGTTTAACCAACTTGGAAATCAGTAAAATGTTTGTACTTCATTAGCAGTTTTTTTTTTGTATTTTACGTCAATTATGAAGGTTAAATGAAACAATTCAAGCCGCCAATATAATTACAAATTTTCAATCGAAGTTATTCCCCTATGTATCAAAAGCAAATTAATCTTAGTTTCTAAAATTTGCTGTAAGTTTCATGAATAATACGTTACAGCGGGATTCTCCCTACATAGACTACTCGACTAAAGCATGCACAAAAGATGCCTTGAGGTTTTATACTTTTTTTTATATTGTAATTAATTTAACATTTCTTTTGATATAACCGGTTTTAAAAAGTAAGGTTAAATTTTCGAATACAATTTGTTTAAAAATATTTTTATTAACAAAAAGTTTTCGACGTTAATTAAAAACAAATTCTTTAATACCGCATTCATTTTGACCCCTAACTTGATATAAGTAATATTAAAATAAACACGATGGTTACGAGTACATTTTACCGATGGATACGCAAAAACGCGTAGTGCAAATTTCGATTTAACAAAACATAAAAACTGGATTAGTTTAGCTAATAATTTAATAGTTAATTTATATTATTTTTAGTAGTAAATAAAATACTACGTGTATTTTTATGTACCTGTCTGAAAATTTATTCGAAGTAACGTCACGAAATGTGGTTGTATAGGTGGTTGACAAATTAATTTGAAGTTACACTAAAACATTTAGTGGGGGTGGAACAAAGGGTTTAATATAAAATCTTTATAATGAAACGACGGACTGACTTATAAGGACATCAAATAGTGATGTTTTTTTAGTGATCAATTGAAACGTTTTAAAGCTAAATTATTCCATACATATTAGGAACGTCCATTTTTCTATTCAGATATACATTTCATATAAAGTTACTTCTCTAATACGTTAGAATACGGAGATGCATTTTTTATACATACAATGATTTCAAAAACAACTCATCTAAAACTAACCTTCACTTCCGGATAAAAGTAGTGCCTTGCGCAGCTGATAGCGTATCCATTGGATATGGACCCGCCGGGGCAGAATATACCATCTCCCTCGCCACCTTGCCACCCCACGATCGCTCTCATCTCCCGCAGCACCTCCTCCTCCATTAAAGTGAAGACCGGGGCCACTTCGTAAGTATACACGCTCGGGTTCAGCGCGTCAGTCAGCCACTGACCGATGAGCCCATACGGATCCACGGTCGAGAATAGTTGATTGACGAAATAAGGGTGACCCGTGTTTACGGAGTATCGCGCCACCTGAAACGGCAAACTTTTCAATTTCCTTTTGACGATGGTCTAACATTGGACTACAATTTCACGTAATGTTAAGAAAAAATGTGATCGTAGCTTGTGAAGCTCGCTTTAATATTCTGCTACACACATGCTTGAATGGCGTAACACATCAATTTTATTATAGCGGAAGATAAACGGACTTAAAATAAGACGGTGGTAAGTATTCAGACGAACACCTCTTCCCTCATACCAAGTACACTTATTCCATAGCTTCGGAATTGAACCACTAGACTTATGTGTTACTAAGCAAGCAGTTAACCGCTGCGCCACGGGATAATATAAGTAACCTTTTCATAAAAGGACGGTTTTTCCTAACGAAATTAAAGATTTCATGTATGAGTTGCTCTTTAAAATCTAAACTTTAATTATTATTAAATCTTTTATTCCTCTTATTATCAGTGATAAACTTAACTTCATTGTCAAAGTCTTAATGAGATCCGCCTCATTTTTTATCGGCCTTTAACCAGTTTCAAATGTAGACTAAATTCTTTAACCATTTTAATAACAAGATGAAGAGTTCGATATGGTTCCGTTCAGAAAAATACCGGAGTATCATCGCAATACATCTGTAGTACAAATAATACACACTTCATACCACTCTGTTAATAAAATAATTAAAAATAAATTTTAATGAACACGATGAGATTGTCGAGTACAACATAATGTTACCATTTACATAGATGATATATTATTAAATGTGCCATTAAAACCTGCATGTTCAAGTTTTATTAAAAGCCATTAAGCACTTCCGCTACTTATAGATAACACCAACATTGGTAATTTATAACGGTAAGCTATTATATCAATATTAAATGAAAAACGCACATTACATCTACATTTAACAGTCATGTTTGTATCTACGGAATCAATCAAGTTCTTTTAGTTCCGTAATTACGTAATATAAAATATTCCAATGTATAATTTTTTTATCGGAAATGGACTAAAACTTGATCTCTAATAACACATGATATTAAGTTAGAACGAACCCGTAAATGGTGAAATGTGCTCGACCGGAATGCTCCTGCTCTCACATGTATTAATGCCAAAATTTGGCAATGTTATTATAGGGGCAGCTTTGCATTGATGGTGGTAAAGCTTATCAGACGGGTTCGAAATAACCACTATCCTAACTCCACTAATCACGTGATCCGGAAAACAAATCAGGGATCTCCATGTTACAAAGCAAGCGGTAAACCGCTGCAGCACGAAAACTATATTATTAATGAAATATTCTCATGTATAATTGGTAATAATGAAATCTTATTTTTTTGCCATCAAATAGAGAATGATAATCTACATCTATTTCTGATCAAATCTCAAGTTGGAGTTACAAAGATAAATCAAAACACATAAGTAATAATAAAAAAAACCTGCATTTCAGACCCGAAGGCTGCATTATAACTGAATATAACATGAGCGATGCGACAAGCTGAATAATCGCTTCAAATTTTTACGAAACATTTTTATTATTTGATTAACTATATTAATTTAATTTAGTATGTCAATTTTGTCAGTAGTTGGGTTACGTTGAGAATTTGGTTTGGATTGAATTGAATTTAAAAGTCAATTTCATCTCTCAGCTTAAGATTTCGCGGAACAAGACTGCAGATTTACTCTGAACCAATGATAGTTTTGCAAATGGGTTTTTATTATCTCCAAACAGAACATCAAGATCATTAAAGAGGGGCAAATTTTTTTTAATATGAAATTATTCCATTTTCACTTATATTTTTCGGTTACTGTAAACAAAGTGAAGAAATATTCGATAAATCGTGTTTTACCCAGTTTTATAACATTCGTATACGTTTAGTGAGCCGTATCCGTAACTTCATGACTTTACGCATATTCGAAAAGATTTGACGACATATTCTTTTTTCAAATAAGCACTTGATTAATTATATTTAATAAATAAAATTAATAATTTCGATTATTACATTACCCATGATTTTGTTAACCACTATAAAATGTGAAAATAAAAATTAGTTTAAAAATCTTTATTTTATTTCCAATTAATCTTCTAAATTATATTAATAGAAAATTCAATAACTTTTTAAGAAATAGATGAAACATAACTTACGTCGGCCATTATTGCCAAAAGTTCGTCGTGGGAGACAGGCCCATCCCTTGGTTTCAGATCTATTACGGACTTTATTTCCTCCGGAGCTGCCCATTCAACTACTTTCGCTGATCTCTGAGACCTTCCGAACACCACTCTCTCCACCAACAGATCTACTGCCCTCCGTATAAACTCTTCGTGTTTTGATCTCTCAGGGAGACTTTGAAACAACAATTCTTTCGCAACTTCACCTGCTACAATAAGATTTGAATCAGCGGGCATGTTTAGTCTTTTTTCTTAGTTCTTAATTGAGAGTTATACGTAAGCAGTTAGTTTTTATTTATGTTTTATTGTTGTTTTATTTGCAATAGTTGTCGGTAGGAGATTAATTGATGATTGCGGTCGGCCGCAGCCATTAGTAATACGGTTTTGGCCCCACTCTCAAAGCGTAGCCTTCTTAAATACCCCGCTCAACGTCAATTCACTTCGTAAGGTTACTAGTTGTAGCGTTACGATTGTTGCAATTTATGAACGAATAGAAACGTGTAACTCTGTTTACGTTTCTTGAATAAGGAGTGAAGTATTAGCACACTATCAATTTAATCTCATACGTATTCAAAAGCATATGTTTAACGTATGACAAATATAACAAAATAAAATGATCTTAGTATAAAAAACAGATACAAATACACATTTATACTATTTTTTACTATTTTACTACATTTATACTATTTATTTACAAATGCAAATTTATACTATTTTTTTTTAATTTAAATTTCAACTAAAATCTATCGATTTTATCGTGTCTATTTGTATTTTAAATGTGTAAATATAATAAATAATCAACAATTAAAAAATTAAACATGCTGGCTTTAATAATAACAGTAAACAAAAAAAATAATAATAATAAATATGTATAGTGTCGATAGTATCATTATTGCTGTTCTAGACAATATCTCGTACAAAATGCATTTCCTGTCACCTTGACACGAAGTTTTTCGCTCTCCTAATTATCCACATTGTGATTTCGTACCTATATTTTTTACATGGCTAATCAACTGAGCAAAACAATGACCATCAGAAGCACTCTAATTAGTTATAGAATGAACTAACAGCTGTGACCGTGTCTTGTACTGTAAAGTTTTTAGTCCGTTTTAAAAATTATTCCTTGCATTATCTACAAACAATGCCTATAGGTAATTAATCATTTATTTTTTCCAAGAATCGATATTGAAAGCCTCGCATCAAATAAAAATTATAATATTAAGGGAACTCACCGCACTCATGTATAAATTTCATAAATTACTACACACAATTATAATATCTATAGTTATAAAATTCGGAATCCCGACTGATTCACTAACTAACTGACTGACTCATGTATTTATAAACACACGGCATAAAACCGCTGGTGTTAAAGCTATGAAGTTTCAAGAGTGTATAGGTATCCACTAATAAAGGGTTTTTTCAAACGCCAACTGTAAGGAGGGGAAGGAAGTTTAAATTTAAATATGCTGCAATTCGATGAACTCAACATTTGGTACACATACTGAAAGGAGATTAATCCAATGTTAACAAAAATTTACCATGCCTGCAGAGGCAAGCGGGTGTCGGCTAATAATTATATATCTGCCTAGATAATTAGAAAACCTAATGAAATGAAAATAATACAATCATTGAGTATATGTATACATATATATGTATTATTGTTATTGTATGAACAACCATAACCGTAATCATAATTTATATGGTATTCTTATAATTTTTTTATCGGTAAAACCTACATCATATTTTATTCTTATTCACCCAAGAGTATAATTAATCACTTAAAAACCAAAGTTATAACAATAAACTATAATACCAGTTGTAAATTGTAGTGTTTGAACAATGCCTACAAATAGTAGACACATTTTAATGTATTAATAATGACTTAATAGAACATTATATAAAAAATTTTTAACCTGTTCTACGTACTAATATTAATAGCTTATAAACTAATGAGAACTTTATTGCATTCTTGCATAAAATTTAATTTCTGTTCAAGTTAATAGCAATTTTATTTGCTTTTTCATATTTTTCGATCACCGTGTGATAATCAAAACAATTTTCTTTTCATCCGATGAAACTGAAATACTTTTATACTTTCTATAAAGTCACGTTTTATTAACGTTGAAAATGTAACGGTAGAATACAATCAATAGATAACTAAGGTATAGTTATTTTTAATAGGTTTTTTTAAATTTAAAGTCTTAAAAATTGTGAATATGTGTGAAAAATAATGGATCAATTTTGATGAGCTTAGCATACCATGTCAGCGTGACGATATCTAATGCACACAGCGATACGTGTAGAATTTTTAGTATTATTCGTAGTAAATTAAGGACAACACATCCACGTGATGAGTGAAGGGCGAACAAAGTCCCAATCACGGGTCAATCTCAGGCCTCAGAGATGAGATCGCATCTATATTTACCTTATCGAAAAAGATTTTAAACATCTACCATACTTAATGGTTTACTCTAATTTCTTTAAATTGAATTGGACTAATGCGATAAAATTATAAAATTATTATCGATCTGAGCTTTAATTATAACCTAAAATCATTATTCGCTGGGTAGAATACTACAAAAACTGTAATTAAAAATTTTACTTTGCAATTATCTTTGTTTACAGATAATAAATCAATAGAGTATATACGTGCATCAGTATTATGTTAATGTTTTCATCTATTTTTTTTATTGGTAATGGAATAACACCTGACCTCATTTTCACTAGATGATAAGTGATAAATGAGGCATCTTAATATTACTTCAAAATTTTGACAAGAAATACCTCTACTTATAGCACCTTAAATGTTGTAGAACGTGCCACGCACTGTACCATTGATCTACAAACATTTGTAAGCATACGAATTATCTGAATAAATGATTAGCGATAACGAAAATCGCACAATAGTTCCTCTTAAACAACTATTTCCTATTTTTTTATTGCTTATGAGCTAACTCTTGGTCTCAATTTCACCTGATGTTAATTGAGAATGTTGCCGGAGATTGTGAAGCGTTTTCGTCCAGAATACATCTGGCTCTCACAAGTAGGACTGCCGGAATATAGCAATTGCTGTTATGGCGGCAGATTGACATTGAGAGTGGTAGCTAACCAGGCGGGTTTAAAAAACCCTTCCACCATCCAGACTTCACCACTTCTGTGGCCCGGTAGTCGAACCCGGGACTGGCGCGTTTCACGACAAGCGGCTAAACCACTGTGCCATGGAAGCATTCAAACTATGAAACGGGTATTTCGTATTATGTATCTGCGATATCTGAGCCATTGGAAATATTTTACCTGGTGACACGAAACTAAATGACCGCTAACAGCTAAAAATTCTAAAACTCATAGAAATGATTGTGCGATTTCGTTGTGGTAATTCTTTCATAATATACACTAACTCCATGTAATATTTGCAACAAATAAATTATGTGATAAGTTTCGTACCCTAAATGTGCCAATCGGAATCCGATTGACTGAGAATCCGCCGTCCGTCTGTTTATCTGTGCGTCTGTCTGCGGGCTCTATCTCATGAACCGTGATAGGTAGGAAGTTGAATTTTTACAAATTGTGTATATTTATTGCTGCTACAGCAACAAATAAAAAAATACTTACAAGAAATGTAGTTTAATAAAACTTTATGGTATAGAACCCTTCGTGATGCGAGTCCGATACTCACTTGGCAATACTTTTTAAGCACAATTCAAGTTTATAGACAAAAAACACATTAGCCGTTACAATTTATTTTTGTGAAAAATAAATGAAATATATTTTATCCCTTAACACAAGTATATTATCATTTGTAAGTTGTAGGAGCAAAAACTAACTGCATCATACCCGTTTTTCCTCTATACAAAGTAATTCCTGCAAGCGGAATGTACGTACTTACATACTTTGTGTCAGGTACTTTCCTTGTGCAATTATGACTCAAAGCATCATTGTATGTACCTTAAATCACAACTGTCAATTACTTTATAGATTACAAATGTTCAGATTTCCTAATAAACTCATTGGACAGTACTATGTTAATTTCTGTCTAACAGATTTTTTTATTCAACTTCCTTAATGTTGTTATCAATTATAAAACAGCAGATTGTTAAATGTCGATACCTGATTCTAGTATGGTTAACGATTCTGAGATGACCAGTTACACCCGCTATAATATCAAAATAATTGTTTAATTACAACTTTAGCAGTACAAGCGCCATTACTGGTAACTTTCTAAAAATTAAGCGATCACATTATCGCCTAACGAGAGAAACAGGCGCTGCAATTGTACTTACCTAAATATCTCCAATAATAGACGATGCCATTATAAACTCAGTAAATGGATTTTTTTTATTTTTCCATTTTATTATTCTTGACGCTGTATTATAAAACTATCACCACTTTTTATAACGTAAGGAAAGCGGTGAACTATTTTTTATAATCTTGTTATACATGGGGAGTATTACATATGGAGAAATAAAATATAAACAGTGGGCAGTTTTCCAATTGACATTGAATTGGTTGATTCCTCAATCAAGCGGTCCCCTTTAATTTCTCATATTTATTTCATTAACGATGTTATGACTATTGCTGGAGACAACTAAATGAATTGCGTTTTAAAACTAGCTGGGAAAATATATTATAAGTATTTTGGAGTCACTGTCAAAAACATATTCCATAATAATTTTTACTAAATAGTTAGGAAGGACAAATAGCAGACTTTAAAAAAGTATCCAATTAATATATATAATTAGAATTAAAATCGATTTAATATTTATAGATATAACTATATTTTTCTAATAAAAAACATATTTATAGTCGTCATAATTACAACATAAAAATTATCGATTTCCCCCTTTTTCTTGAGAACAGTTTTCAATTCGAAATTAACGGGTCGAAACATGCGTTGCAAACAGTGCGCTAAGCATAAGACTATTCTTGACACGTCTTTTCGTCATAATTGGATTGTGTAGAAAATAGTTATGAATTTACATAACGATATCGAATAAAAAAAAAATAGAAATTATTACACGCTATGGCCAAAAATTTTTATTATTTAAACAATAAGGAGTCAAAGTTAAAAAAATAAATTACGGAATTTTAATTAAAAAATTAATTTCATGGCTCACTACAGTAATAGTTGGCAAAAGCACCATTCTCTTTACATAAATTCACATAATTATATTTTGTATACATTGTTTTATGAAATATAATAAATAGTAGTACTAATATAATCATTAACAAAATAACTTTTGTAATATGTACGACTACAGTCAATGTACTAGTGAAACTAATATTTTATTAACTATACTAAATAATGTGTCTGTCTGATATTAATAAGCTCTAGTTAAAATAATAACTGCTTTTAATAAAAGTTTTAACTGGTTTTTAAAACACATTTTATTTCGCTACAAATAATTACAACGATTCGTCATACCTACAGAATCATAAAGAAAAATAAAACCCAACAAGACTGTCATCAAATGTCATTGTCATCAGTGTCAAAACAAAGCATGTGTCGAGTTGTTGAACACGTTTAATGTGTTAACTGTGTATTTTCAAAATATTTTCGTACATAATAGTTGTTTTTTAGTATAATAATAATGGCAGAAGGGCAGTTCATTGACTATGAAGATGACTTATCTGTTAAAGTGAAGTGTGTTAGTGTGAGTATCACTACATCTATAGTATAGTGCAGATATAATTAAATACCGTAATAAGCACTGGGAACAAGAATAAAAATATATAATTTTATAAACGATATAATTTATGTGATTCTATTTTATTAATGGACTCTTTACCAAAATATAGTATTACTCCAACTGACTTTAAACGCAATATCTATGTTTATTAAAAAAAAAAAAATTTTATCAATAAGCTATCAAAAAATACAAATTTAATTAACTGCCTTATACATAATTATACAGATTATTTGTTAAATATTGCATGAAATTTGAATTTTACTGTGAAATCAACTAAAAGTGTGACAAATCTGTTTATTTTAGATAAGAGCATGATAAGAGAGAATCCTGCTTTATTTATAATAATATTTATTTATAAATAGTTATACAAGTTTGTGTATTAATTTATCAATGTATTAATAACACGAATATAATTCTTTCAGTTTGCTGAACTTCCTGTAATTCATAAAGAAATATGTGAGGATAGTGAAGAGAGTGATGACCAAGATGTAGATTCAGATGATTATTTTTATAATTCAGATGATCCAACACTAGCTAAAGACAAAAAGGGAAATGTCAATCCACAAACACCATCACATAAAATCAGCACTTATCAGCCAAATGAAAAGCTTTTTAAAAAATATTTAAATAAAATAAATTTTGACAAATATGAACCTAACTTTTCTGACAATGCCCAAAAATTTATGGATTTAAATGACAGAAAAGTTGACAATGAGAGAATGAGAATGAAAGATAAACATGACAGAGCTACAGCTGAGCAGGTCATGGACCCTCGGACTAAAATGATTTTATTTAAATTGCTTAACAGAGGGACCATTCATGAAATTAATGGTTGCATATCAACTGGTAAAGAAGCTAATGTATATCATGCAACATCTAAAAATGGAGATGATTATGCAGTGAAAATTTATAAAACATCTATTTTGGTATTTAAAGACAGGGATAAATATGTATCAGGAGAATACCGTTTCAGGAATGGTTACTGTAGATCTAATCCCCGCAAAATGGTAAGAACTTGGGCTGAAAAAGAAATGAGAAACCTACTTCGAATGCATAATGCTGAATTAAACGTTCCCAAGCCCTTAACACTTCACAGTCATGTATTGGTCATGTCATTTGTAGGTAAAAATGGCTGGCCGTCACCTAAACTAAAAGATGTAGATATTTCTCAATCAGCCGCTAGATTGTTGTATAGAAATTGTATTACAATGATGTGGAAAATGTTCAACATTTGCAAATTGGTACATGCTGATCTGTCAGAATATAATCTGTTATACCATAATGGTAACATTGTTGTTATAGATGTATCACAGTCAGTGGAGCATGACCATCCATTTGCCTTTGAGTTCTTGAGAAAAGACTGCACAAATATTTCTGATTTCTTCAGAAAGAGAGGTGTAGCTACATTAACTGTTAAGGAGCTCTTTGATTTCATAACTGATAGATCCATCAATGAGGGCAATTTTGAAGAATGTATCGAAAAGCTGTCAGGTAAAGCTGCATCAAGGAATTTTGAAGAAATGACTGCCCAAGAGCAGGTGGAAGAAGAAGCTTTTAAAAAAGTTTATATTCCCAAAAGACTAACTGAGGTGAGAACATGAATCTTTATCTATGAAATTGTTATTTGAAATTTATTAATATGAAGTTATTGATTTCAAGTAAATAAAAAATTAACTAAATTTTGAAAATATGCAACAGTAAAACAGTTCTTTTATAAGCTTAAAAACTGTGAAAGTATTAAAATTTATTTTAAAAACTTCATTACTTAAACTAACTCTTAATGATTGTTCTGTTTCATATACTATTAATTAAAAATATGACTTTTTAAGGTAATCAACTTCGAACAAGATATTAGGAAAGTTTCATATACTATTAATTAAAAATATGACTTTTTAAGGTAATCAACTTCGAACAAGATATTAGGAAAGCTAAATCAGGGGACACAGGTGACTTAACCTATAAAAAAATAGCGGGCTTCAATGAAAATCTTACAGCAACTACTGGCCAACCTGAAATCTTACAAGATGATAATGGCAATAATGATGATGATGATGAATCAGAATCTGGATCTGAAGGATGCTCAAATGAAGAACATGATGAGAAAAGTAAGCATTTTAATGTATTTTTTTTCCAGATCAATATTTTTAAAAATTAAATCCCTTCACTGCTTCCTGATATCAAGCGTGTTAAATCTTATTGCTTTCCAATAACATAAAAACTTATCACGCTGCAAAGACAGATTAACTTATAATAAATTTTGACTGCCTCTGAGGCATAGTGGTGTACCTGCTTTTCTTGTAATGCAAAGGTACAGGGTTCAATGCCCGGGCCACAGGAGTAATAATGTCTGGATGGTGATGGGGTTTTTCAAACCCATCTGGCTAATTACTGTCTTCAATGTCAATTTGCCGTCATAACAGCAGCACTGTATTCTGGCAGTAATAAATGTGAGAGCTAGAAGCGTTCTGGGTGAACATGCTTCACTATCTAAGGCCTCATTGTCAAGTGAATGCCTGGCCAAATGTTAGCCCCTAACCAGTAAATAAAATATTTGATTCTGCTTTATTCCAATAAACATTTTATGTCTTTTTATAATTTTATGTAATAAGCACACATGCATTAGTAGTTTTTTTTGCTGTTAATTGTTTGATAGCATTTGTAATAATTTTAAGAAGAAAAAGAATTAACTTTTAGTTATGCCATGTATCAAATGTTTTTATATCATTTATTTATAATATTATTTTTACTTTATAAATATCATTGCTAAAATATTGTGATAATTATATCTCTTGATCATATATTGATTACACAGTTACGTAAACAATAATAAAATTATGTACAGTAAAAATATTTTAATATATTAAATTTAAATTATAAGAATGTGTTTATTTATTTCAGAATGTAAATTTAAAAGCAGTGGACGTCCACGTGACGAGTCTCCGGAAAGCAAGAAAGCGAGGAAAAAGGCAGTAAAGGATGAAAAAGCTGAAAAAAGAAAAACTAAAACCAAGAAGCACATTAAGAAAAGAAGGGACAAGGGTAGTGGAAGAAAATAAATATGGTTACAAATGTCAAAGGTCAAGCAGCAAGTAGGTAAAATAGTTTATTAAAGTATATAGTAAATAAAATGAAACATGATTGATGATTGATTATTTTATTACAAAAATACAAAATCGTCTTCTGCTACCTTGATAGAATACTTTTTCATGTATATATCTATACTTCACCTTCATTAAGACAACTGCACCAGCTGCTTCCAGACTAATTGTATTAGTTTGAATTGGATTTATTCAAAAGTCGATGTGAAAAAGTTGTGTTACCAAAAGAATTTAAAAAGCGTATGTACAATTTATATACACATAAATTAAAATCTTTTTTATATACGCTTGCAGTCTATTTTCTCAAAACATACTTGAGAGTACTGCAAGATAATAAACACTTCTCTTACACATATACTCCATATTTAATCTTTTCATCCCTTTAAGTGCTTTGAATGCTATATATGGTTTCTCACACTGCCGTTCATTTTGGTTATGAATCAATATATCCATTTTCGCATAACTATACAGTTTCATATTATAGTTGGTTAATGAAATGGTTATTAAGACGTCTGAGGTCACTAAATTTTTTTTCAGTTACAATCAATATACTTTTCAATGAAAGTTAAGTCTGCACAAATTGTGCTCTTACGTAAATAGAAGGTAGGTTACTTCATAAGGAGTAGGCAGTCCACGGCGCAGGCTTAACCTCAGACAATTCAGCGCGCAAAGGGTTAAACAGATTTTATTTTCAATATGAACATAGTTGTTAATGAAAAGTTTTAGAATATAATTTACATTTGTGATATAATATACTTACTTTCTATGATAATAATGTGATTTATTTTATCGTGATATTTATAACGAAAAAATATTCCAACTGAATTACCTCCATTACCATGTCTTACACCCTAAATTATTTACATCAATTACAAAGTGACAATAAATAAATGTTCTATAAGTTATTTAATGTAAAAAACTAACCTATTTATCCCTAAGTTTCAATGTCGTAGTTTAACAGAATATTTTATATGTAAAATAAATTAAATTTACATCTAGAAGTTAAAAAAAATAAACAAAATCATAAATGAGTAACTCTTTCCTAAAGAAACAGTTTGATTTTCAAGCTGTGCTAATTAATGTTAACTCTGTGGTATTATATTCTATGAAGCATATAATTATGAATAAATAATTTCTGAAACCACATATATGTCTTAATATCTCAATAATTTAGTAAGAAATATATTTATACAAGTATAAATTATAAACAATATGTATTAAAATTAGACAAGACTATGTGTTTCAGTGATTACAGTGCTAAAGTTACTGACTTTTCTTACTATGAATGGCAAAAACTGTTTGAGAAAAATCTTCGGAACCACATTAATAGTTTACATTTACATGCATTTTGGAGGTTTTTTACTATCCACTTGCTATAACATGCATATGCGGCACAAATTTCTAAATGATAAAATAAATTTTCGTAACAATTATCGCTGTATCGTGGCAGTTGATATTAACAAGTGTATATTTTATTACAAAGCAACAATGTCTGCGAAGTACAGCTAGTTACTACTTAAAATTGTATATCACATCATTACTAATTAAAGTCATATGTATTAACTGGGACAGATTCTGATCAATGTAAAATCGATGCACTCGGTTTTTTTGCACTAACTAGTACAAGTTTTTATGATTAAAGTATAATAAACCTAGGATCGAAATTCTTGCTCTACCTGCATCTTATAAAAACAGTTATATCACCCCATGGTGAGTCAGAATTACATTGGTAATTTATCCAATTTTTTTTTACAAAATTGACAAATGAATTAAAAATAAATTGTATGATAGTAAATGATAATGTCTGAAGTTAGTTACATTACGTCTAATATAATAAAGTAAAACTAAGATAAGTTTAAACTACACCTAACCGTATTTATAAACTATATCTACTATTTACTCGTCAAGGCTATTATGCCTATAAAATGTTCACAGTTAAATCAGTCGTAGTGGCGATACTTTAAACTGTATCTTTGGCTAATACAACTCCGTCCATCACAATACAATACCGCGTCGGGACCACATCAAGTGTATTAAGTCTTAACTTATCACATGTAATTTTGTACTGCCCTTGCGCTAAATGCAAAAATTTTTAACTCCCGACAAAAAGAATGATGTGTTAAAAAATTTACACGACTAATTGCTAACACCCAAACTGGCTGAACCGATTTTGATCTGGCTCCTGCAAGAAGTTTTAGAAAATGATCAAAATATTACGAGTTATAATAAGTCGTCAAAATCTGTTCAAGTATTTTAATATCATGATCTCGGCTCTTGCATTGGAAAAATTTATTTCTATCAAGAGTTTCTAATATTTTTTATTTATTAGAATTATGAATTCACGTGGCAAAACGCCATTTCAAACCGACGTAGCATAGAGATCGGAAGATGACCATAATTGTCACTATTATGCCGACTTCGAACCAGATCGAACTCTTCTCGATATCTAGATACTTTAGAAGAACGTCCGGTTTAGCGAAATGGCAGTATACATCCCTGCATTCCAAAGGTTTCCTGCCAAATCCGAATATCGTAAGCACCATAGCGACCACGCCGCAGCGTATGAAGGATGTCTTCATGATGATACTCATAAGCAAGGGGATACGATGGGCGAAGTCGAAACCGTATATCGCCAAGCCGAGGAACGGGGCGATCGCCGCTGGTCCGATGGCACAACCGTTCTGAAATTTGACCATACCATTGAGAACTAAACAAACAGTTATACTTTAATTAATAAAGGAAATGAGCGTACCGCGTCTATCGATATTTGTGCCATTAACGGCGGAGTACCATATTTTAACCTTTTTTCACATGCAGGTTGTAATCTTTTCTCGGGCTATTAAGAAAAAGACTGACCTTTGTCGTAAAGTTTTAGGATGGGGCGCTCAGCACTTATTAAATAAGTCCGGCAAATACGAAACGTTTGTCGCCAAACTTTGAAATTGCTTCGATTAGTGATATCCCTCCCCGAGATAAGTTTATACTTAGTACGGAGAAATACCGGTGCGTTCCTAATGAGACGCCATAGCCTTTTTTACGCATTGAGATGTGCACATCGAAACTGATGCTATTCTGTAGTAGACAGAACGTATCACCCAACATCGGGTGAAACACAATAATTTCATATTTTAACCTTAACTTAGCCCTCCGGAAGTTTATGTAGCTCTACCAGAAAAGTAACAGCATAGAAACTGTACACGGTATACTTATAAATTACATTTGAAAACGGCAACGATATCGTGGCATCTTAACTGTAATCATAACAAAAACTTTAGGTTCTGCAGCAAAGGTTATAGAGTTGGGGAACAAATGTCATTTATTCCCCAATAAGTGTTTAAAAAACTTAGTAAAAGAATTGTAAACATACCCTCACGTTAAAAATGGATCCAATTGCCATGCCCAGACCCTCGGACGCGAGGGAAACGACGTTGGCTATGAGACAGAAGCAGATGAACCTCGATATACCGAACGGCACTCCCACCATGAAGTAGACGATTGTACAAAACACTATGTTAAGCGACACCTGAACTGGTAACTTGGACACGGTCAACGCCGCATAGTACGGCGATAGACTATACCAGCCATTGAAATGCTCCTTCTTTACAAGTTTCACCTCTTGCGGATCTGTAAATATTAAATAGCTATGTTTTTTAGGGTTCCGCACCAAAAGGCCCTATTACCGAGACTCGGCCGTCTGTCAGCGGCTTCTATATCACGAATTGTGGTATTTTATTTACTTAATTGCTACTACAGCAACAAATAAATAAAATAATACTTACAAAAAACGTTATTTTATGCGCGATGCGAGTCCAACACGCAAACGCTCGTGGTCCTTTAATTTTGTTTTTGAGGCTTACATTGACCAGTGTTAGGTCTCCCATCCTAGAGAATATTTTGTGCGAAAATATTTCTACAACAGTACATTTGTTGCTCATCGTAGGAATTTCGTTTACCAAAAAGACGATATAATTAAATCATTCAATTTACAAATATTTTTTCGAAAATATATGGTCAATAATGTCTTAAAAATAAATGGTATCAAAGTACAGTTTCCGAGATACTCACATACGAGCACGGGCACCATGATTTGGGTGTACGCGAAGAATATGACGAGACCAACACACATCTTCAAGTGATTAAACATCTGCGATCCGTCGTTCGCCATGTTGAAGAAGCACAGCCCTATTAATACGCCGCACATGGTATGGTGCAACGCCTGAATCCACAAAGCTGGAATTGGTTATTGTTAATCATAATCACGTCTTTTTTTCGTCATTTATTCTTAACTCACTAGAAGGAAATTCGTAATTCAATGTGTATTTTTATCGTTGTTTCATATGTATAATGTATGGCCAGTCATAACTTTTCAGTCAATGTTTCGATTTTGTTTTTTTTTTATATAAAAAATAAAAATATCTTTCCTAAATTTAAGAATATAGAGCAGAGGTTGATTTCAAACCTAATAATTTCCGGTAAAATTTTGTGTAATTTTTTTAACGAAGATATCTCAAAATTGACCCTGTAAAAGTTAAATTTAAATAACTTTGTAAGTTTGTTATTCTTTAGTTCTGTCTTACCTTGCCGGTTTCTCGTTATTTGTTTCAACATCCGCCTGAGTAGAATCGAGAATTGTTCAAAGTATGTAGTTGGGTATCTTCTCGGATCAGTCTTTTGCACTTTCATCCATGCCAAAGACGAGTTGTCTCTAGAAACTTGGCTTGATAGTGACGTCATGGAATTCCTCCCTTCATATTGATTGGAGTTGTACGTATACCTTTCGTTGGATAAAACGATTTCCGTTTCCCCCACTTCGTCCTTAGCTTGATAACAAATCTTCAGTTCCAAATTGTTCACCGGCTCAATTGGAAGTACTTCTAATTTAGAAGATTTGTAAAGCTCTCCGTTACGTATTTGTTCGCACAACAGGTTTATGTTGTTTAGATTTTCTGTGATTTCGATTACTAAAACGCAAGACAATCCATAAAATTTTGTTTCAGTAATAAATAAACGAAAAAAATAAATATCTGACAAATAAAAATAAAAATATATCAGATCTATACACGTTATAAACTATAATGCAGCCGAATCTTTATATTGATTTTTTTTTTAATTTTAACTGAAATACACATTTTTGACGATACAGATGTGATTTTTTATTTAGATTTCTTGTCTGTTTATTTCATTGTCCGTCAATCACATAAATAAAACTGAACGGATTTTCGTGAAACATGGCAAATACGTTTCTTACGGAATAACATTTTATCCCGGAAAAATGACCTGTGCAGTAAGTAAAAAGATTTTCCTTATACTGAATTATTTCAAATGTAGTGAAATATTACACTCTCTTTTGATTGTTTGAGTTACTTTTTGCCCCAGACAAAGAAAGCATTTTCATAGGATTAAATAGCGCGTTTAGTTAAACAAAAACCACTAGATGGCGTTGTAGCAAAAGCTTTATTTGACATTTATGAACTTGTGTTTATAAAATACCACTAAACAAATTCAATTCAGCAATAAGATAAAACTGCATTCATTGACTGTTAAGCGGTGCGAAGTTCGCTGATTCAGCTAGTAAATGATATATTTTATCTTTAAATAATATAAATTCTATATAATTATACAATACTTGATAAATAATTGAAGGCGAACAAAACTTTAACTTACTGAAATCAGCCGGGTTATGGTGTCTCGGACATGGAAGCCCTACACTTTGAAGATGTGGTACCATGGCTTGCGTATCGCCTTGATATATGCACCGGCCATCCGCGATAACGTATACCTGTTATAAAAAGATGTTACAAAATATTTTTTATGCAATCTCAAAACAATTATTCTTAGTTTCAGTTTACCCATCTAAAACCTTACAATTAATAAATTGTTTTTAGAGCATATGTTGTGGTAAAACGTCAAATTAAAAATAGTTTACATTTTAACACACGGGTATTTATTTCTTTATTTTTTTAATGCAAAATAAATTAACTTTTTGTGGTTTATCTTTGCTGTTATAGGTCTCCCTACATTTATATTACCCCACATAGAACAAAGAGAAACTCGGACCTCATTGTCGCAGGATTGTATATTGTATTCGCTCTGTCATTATTACTACTATGCAAATAGAATGCATGCATGAATAAAGCAATGCGTTTACACAATCTGTCATATGTAAAATAATGATAGTTCAGGTATTAACCAACCAGCAGTTACTCATCACGATATTGTATAGTATTTGTTATTACCACATTTTTGGTCATCTACAGAGCACAATTGTTATAAAGTGGAGCAATATTTGTGCAAAAATCCCTTTCGATAAAGATGCATGCTACTAGTGTCTCGGTACATTATTGAAGTGAAAAGATATATCACTTAGATAAAAGTGTTTTTTCTATCAGCAATGGGCTGGCTGTTTGGCCTATATATAACATGATGTTAAGTGATAATTAGACCTTATAAGGTAAAGCGCTTTTACTCAAATTACTCTAGTTCTCGTACTCAAATGTGCGACTGCCAGAACGCAACAATGCAGTTATGGCGACAGATTGACATTGAGAGTGAACCGAGCCAGACAGGTTCAAAATAATCCTTCACTCTCCAGACCGCTAGTAATAAGGACTCAAAATTCAACCCGCGGCATCCGTGTTACAAGGCAATCGGTAAACTACTGCGCCAAGAAGGCTGACAATGTTATCGCTTTTGCTTTACGGAAGCAAGCTCTTTAAAATAAAATGTTTACCCTTGTAGAAACTGCTGATTTTTTTTCATTATATACTCATGGTATTATTTAATAACTCCACGCTATATTTAATAACTCACTATGATAATTATTTATAACCTTGAATTATTGTGATGCGCGATCAATTCCTTATCGGCGATGACTACCAGTGGCCTACTTATTAAAGGTTAAACTAACGACATGCAACAACTAATTAATTTGTTTTCGTGGAAAATGCATAAAGCCATATTGTACTAACAAATATCCAGATTTAATTGCAAGATTTGCAACGATTAATAAATATTTACAAATTTTCATATATTACGGCTCATTATGAAAAATTTACAAACTTGTTTTAGATGATGCTATATCATTAAAAAGAAGATGCTATCTAACGAGTCATTTCCTATTAAAATAAAACGTTATAAACATATTTTTTTATTTTCAATTACTATAATACGGTTTCACCTCCAGTTCATCCTTCCTCCCCAGTTATCAATCAGCTTAAATATAATGCAAATGTAATACTTATTTAATAAATAAATGATTTTGAAAGTACTTCAACAATTACGCTATAATTTAGCAAATTATTTACGGTTTCTTTAACAAGCACACAAATTAAAAAAAAATAGAAATTAATAAAAAAAGTCTATTACGAAAGATATATTATTATACAATACCCTTGGCAACTACTTTACGTTTAAAAAATTCAATATGATTTTACCGCCGCTTTACTTAAAGCCGGATAGAGATTAGCGTGTGCCATCGGAGGAACACGACGCCCAATCGGAGACTTTATACTACCGGTGATACATACGTGCTTAACGTGCCAAACTTACCTGATCAAAGAGTTCTAAGAGTGAAGCAGCAGGCTGGTGTATTGTACAGACTACTGTTCTACCCTGTCTAGCCAGTTGTCGCAACAGTTTGACGCACTGGACGGTGGTCACTGTATCCAGTCCGCTAGTGGGTTCGTCCAAAAAGAAAACCGGTGGATTGTTGACCAACTCCAGGGCTATCGATAACCTATAACAAAAAAAATCATTATTGATTATGTGAACTTACTATTTACGAACTCGCTCGCCTGCCACATAGTAGTAAATATTTCTGACACTTCTATATTTATATATTCGGTTAAAAGATACTACTACAAATATAACCTTGAACATTGTTGAAATGCTGAAACCTATTTGAACCTTGGCTTAAAAAAAATTGGACGATTATCCATACGCCGTGAGTTACTTTTAGTAGTAGCATAATCGTAACAATACACAAATTTAAAAAAGTTTTTGTTACGAAGTCATAACAATAGATATAACCAAAAAATTGTTTCACAGTTATTAGCCTAATTGTATTTACTACACTTGCAAAAAAGAATTAATATATTTTGAACTATTTTTCTCTTCATTTTTATGTAACGTACTGCATTAACACAATGTTTACGAAAATTTTTTTATGGTTTTACTTTCGAAGTCATAGTAATTTAATACATAAATAAATTTTTGTAGTATATTTTTCAAAAAAAAATATAGAGCAAAGTTGCCATATAATGTAAACAAAAAACTGTAAGCTCGGATAAATAAATGCATTAATTTTTAAAAAAACGTCGTAGCATCAAAATGGCACTTAACGTGAACCCTTTTTTTTTTTTTTGTTTGCGCGGGGAAAATGCATTGCTGCATCATAACCCCCCCGTGGGAAGGGAGGCGTGTGTGGGGCTACCGGCGCCCTGAAAAGGGCACTTTTACTGGAAATTGGCCCAGGGGCTAGCCACTAAAAACCCCGCGGCGGTAAACCGCTAGTCCTCACTGCTCCCTCCCCCTCCGCCATCCCAGACCCAATCCTCA
>DWQX01000436.1:0-43375 GCA_018245475.1 Pharmacophagus antenor | reverse complement strand
ATATATATATATATAAAAAGTAACAATGTTAAAATAAAGTAAACCTCAATAGTAGAATTTATTGTATAAGTTATTTTACTTATACGTAAAACATAAGCGTATAAAATTGTATATAATATATCAAATCACTAGTGTGGTAAGTGTTACTGGAAACTTAATCATGTTTCCATACTGCATATACGTGTCGTATTATATGATTGTTTTATATTACTATCGAGTCTTTATTGTTATATTAATAAAAGTTATTACATACGTACAGAATTAAAAGCTATATTTGTGTTTATAAGAAAATTTAAATTAACATTTAGGTTACCAAATTATACGAGGCAATCAACAAAAGCACTATGGGCTTCGCTTTGACCGGTTCCTATCCCGACAGTGAAATTCGAAACTAGGCACTTTACAATATCGTACGAGTTCCCTGCGGCGTGAACGAACATCCGAGATGACTTATGGAAATTTTGATTGATTGTGGACTACATTTCACTGTAGTACGATTCAGTATTGTAAATTCCCTTGATAAATCTATGATAATGAGTTATTTACAATATATATGTTTTAATATTCTGTAAGTGCTTCCAAAAATGGACAACATACATTATTCAAAAACGCTTCTCTAATTCTTTAACATTCTCATCTCAACTGTCATTTTAATTAAATTTTTAATATGTTCAGATATTACTTGCCGCTAGATCACATTGTGAATATTCATATTTAGTTTTACTAATTTTCATGGCAATAATTGGTAGGTGTTGATTTTAGAAATAAAATAAATTTACATAATATTTACATGATATGGTACTAGAAGGAAACAAAATTAGGAAAAATTGTTATAATAGTATTGAGCAGGACAAGCTTTTGATTATTATGCGGAGTAGGTCTCATTTCACAAATATTCGCTCTATTCTATTGTGAATCTATTAGTAATCGAGCATCGCTTCGAAAATGTATGCCATCTACTTTGTTAACATATATATTAATGCAAAAAATTTTAATACAAATAAAAACATGATTAAGATTTGAAAAACAAAATAGTGTTATTTACGACCACCAAATATAACATGATTATACAAATTAAATAGATTGCGCAACCAAAATTGTTTTGACACCTGAAATAACAATAACAAATTCGAACGCTGTTGTTATGAAAAGTCATTATACCGGGACTGTACAGCGTAAAATTTTATCATAATGGTTTGTGGACTACATACATTCATATGAAAAAAAAGGCACTGAAACATATTTCTTCCAAGTGTTCTGCTTTAAACCTAGTTGTTTTTGAAACAGTCTACAAAAACTCTTCCATGTTTCGTTTCAGTTTATTATTAATAATCTACAATTCTATTTAATTGCAGCAAACTGACTAGTTAAGAGAGTAAGAGAATGTTAAAACAAAAGATGAATTATTCATAATATTTGCATAACTACGATTAGCTTGTTTTTACAAAAAATAAAAAAAAAACATGAATTAATGAAGTATTAACATAATAGCCTTATTGCTAATACGTCTTATAAACATATAATAATGGAATAAATGTATTCAAAAATTATACAAATAAAATGTATATTTTTAAAAGCCACATAGCTTATCTTATGTTATCGCTTTTTAATAATGAAATTAGTATATTGCTAACTTTGTCTCTAAAGAAATTAATTATACTAATACATTGAAATGTATGACATAATATTAAAAATAAAACGGAAATGTTTATTGTCATAAATAACGTCTTTTATTTAGGTAAACAACGTACAGTAAATAAACGATTACATGGGTAAACAACTGTCCGAGTGATTCTGAGTATCAAGCTATTTTCATTGGACCTTTTTATCCACGCCATTAAAAGATTACGGAATCACTTTGGGCTCTTACCAGATACAACAAACAACAATTTAGTAATACCCATTATCAAACTCTCGCGTTTTATTGTTAATAATTGGACTTTTTTTTGTTTTAGAGCCTTAATGCTGATGATGGAGACATTACACCCTATATATATAATAAAATAAAAATTTATTAGCTAATTTCAGTTTTTTTTTAATTGAAAATACTACGACTAAGTTGCAATCTCAACGCATTTCACCACCACACGTGGCATGCTCAGAAGATCTCGCGGATTCGACCACCCGAAGTCGAACGTAATCGGGTGGTCGTCGTAATACGAGTTTTTACGATCAAACAAATCGGAATATAGCAAATTAATTTTTGTTTTACTCAGTTATGGAGTTCCGCAAAGTAACGCCTCAATTAAAAAATGTTTCTTTTTTTGATCATCTACTATATAGTCTCGTTAAACAGGTCCATAACAATTAATGGAAATGTGATAAATTATCTCTCGGTTTTATTAGCAATTCTTTTGCAAAATATTGAGCTTCAAAATGCTTATGTTTGTTATTTTTAATTTTAACATTTTTTAATTATATAACTACGTTACCGTATATGACAAAGTGGCACTAGTATATGTAACAAAGTTGTAAATAAATTAACCATTAAAATGGTATAATAGGCATCACGAGTTAACTTACAATAGTCTAATAAATTAATATACTCGTACTAAGAGAATTATAATAAACAAACTCTTACATATGGTTATAAAAATGAGTAAGTTGTTTTTTGTGCTAAATAGCCATGTAAAATTACAGAAAAATGAAAGTACTCGTATTCAAAAGAAAACTGCGACACTCAACTGAACGCAGATCGATACAAAATTAGCTGTTTTTTTTATTTTAATGTAATAATAGACACTAATTTATATGAGGAGTGTACAGAATACGCTTCGAGCAATGTTTTCAAAAATTGTATTTCAGTAACAGCAAATGAAAATTAGAACGTTAAATTGAAATTAAATGAAATTAATATTCATTATTCATCTGCGATATAAATACAACCTATGTTTAAAATACCCAATTCATCATCTATTATTTGCTGAAAATTTACCGCTTGAGGTATTCAGTAAAATGGATATTTTTAACGAAAAATGGCCCAGCATGATTTCCCTAAAGATTTCCCGAATAAGAAGTCAGTCGTAATTTTTGAAATAATTTAGCAAGTATAGGTAGTAACATCATATCTGAATTTGTTAGAAATGCAAAAGTGTAATTTTTTATTTTTAACATATTTATTCATTTTTTATTGCCTTTGTTTCGCAATAGTTTACAGTTGCGTCGTCAGGCGGAGTCCCAGATTCGATTTCCAGGTTTTTAGAAATGACTTGCCTATCTACGACTTTCAATATCAGTCAACAGTCATAACAGATTACTGCGTTCTAATGTCTAGAACATTTTGGACGATCACGATTCATCACCTACACCCTCTTTGTCACTTAACACCACGTGTCAACTAAGGTTAATTGGTAACCCGTTGCTGGTTTAAAATGTTTAAAGTGAGTGTATTCACATACATCAAATGATATTATTGCATTTAATTAGTAGAAGCTCCCATGATCATATAGGATATTTCACAAAATATAATATTATATTAATATAAAATACCGCCTTCTTTTAACAGGTAAAGTCTTGTACGACACAGCTATTATTCATTTTCAGATTAACGAGTGCCTACGACTTATAAAATTCAAATTTGGAATTAAATATTGTCTTTTATTTTAAACTCGATTCGTGTAGCTGGAGCAATTAATTGATTAATTAAATGTTATCACAAGCGTGCTGTTGACATAATTATAATTGAACAAGTCTGTCTTAGACATCAGACTTTACTGCGAAGCTTCAAAGAGAAGTCGAAATATTTCTCCTGTTTTTTTATCTTGACATGAGAAGTGATATAATTGGTAGTTTTTATTATTATTTTACTATAAGACAAAAGCGATGAACCGCTGAGGATGACTTTTCAGTCGTATTTTATACACCGTCGCGTAACATTGGAAGCTAGTTAGGATGTATACAGAGTTCATTGTGCCGAATTCCCTAATACATGAGATTTTCGGATTGCATAAAATACCAAAAAATTTGCTTTGAATTTGTTTATTATTCCATTGCATGGTCAATCAATAACGTATTTTTTTTAATACATAAAATCTGCTCTAGAAATTAATGTAAATTGGCTAATTTTACGTTTTTTTTTTTCATATCTCATTACAACACTGTAAAATTTTCGAAGTTTTAACTTTCTTGTAGTCTTATTAGAAACTCGTTCGCTTACAATGGCATAGTTAAGAGAGACAAGGTAGCCCTAACGAAGCTAGGAAGCAACAATTGCAATATAACGAGTAATTGTTCTTGCCATTATGCTCTGCGTACATCGCTGCCTTTCAATAAAAATTTTCTATGAAACTTTATTACCTCCTAACTATTTCTTATTGTACGATACCTCATGAATAATTTTTAGTTCATATTGTGTATGATTGTCTCAATGGCTATAGGTATTATAGATTGTTACAAAATACCTATGACATACGATCAGTTTTCGTATTATATTACCGTTTGTGTAGGGAACACAGCACTGGTCTTTGGTTGCTAAATTTTTATTTTAATACTTATTTTGATTTATTACATGATCTAAAAACTATAAAAGATAGTGATGGTAACGAAAAAAGTAACCCGATGTTATGGCAAAGAATATTGAAATCTTATTTATGTACCAAAAATTCTCATTTCATGACTTCTATTGTATTCTCTTTATAAACTTACCTTTTGTACAAGTTGACGTAAATGATATTTGTATATATAAAAAATAAAGTAGAAATTTTTTTTATTGATTATTAGTAAAAATGGGATATGTTATATAACACTGCGGGTCGTAAGTCTGTTCAAAAACATCCTTAAATAAAACCAACTAACAAAATTTCGTACTAAGACTATCAATAAGTAATTTCAATAATACTTAATGTAACAAAAAAATTAAAGTATCAAAAGTAAGCCGTGTAAAAATATAACTAAAGTATCGAAACAATGTAAAAAAATTAATTTCCTTTACTCACTTGACTTGAAAGGTGGAAAGAAATATGTAGCCATTAAGTTTTCTCATTCCATTCGACATAACTGTTAAGGTCGAAGCCCATGTCAAGAGCAGTGAGTAATAGCTGTGACTTGTCAAAATATGTTCGATGGTCATATGTGGCTGTAAGATAAATGATTGTTTTAAACACTATGAAAAAAAATCATATAATAATACTATATACTATAAACACGATTTAACAAAGTAAGTGCCGCAAAATCAATAATTTGCCGTTTTACCGGCCAGTTAAAGGATGGGATTATGTTTAATTTTTTTATAAAACCAATTCCTGTTCTTACTTCTTGCTAATTTAAGTATATATTATTAAGTATATAGAAGTTATTAAGGAAGAGCCTCAATTTAACTCAGACCTTATAGCGAATAGGTGTGTAGCTCCGTTAAAAAAGACATTAGTTACGTATTCAAGTAAATGCTAACAATAGATTTTAATATGAAAATGAATTGAAGAGTCCTATGAAGAAAGACAAAGACAATATTAAATGCAACATATGTGATGATATAATTTGAATTTCTTCTGTATTGAAATGTTGATACTGTTAAGTTCTGTTTGGGTTTCTTCGTACATCTATTAGTACGCAGCGAACCGCTCAACTTTAGCAGTTCACTTATGCGCTACAAATCCGTAGCAAACGGGTAACGGAGCCTGTTTCCATCCTTTTGGCTCTCATTTACATTCATCTGCATCTTGCATTCATACTCTGGTACTAAAAACAGCAAAACGGGGTTTACTTATAATTAACCATAACAATCTTTTAAATTGACTGCCTGCGTTTTGCAGTATTACAGCTTAGTAATACCGCACAACGCAGTTGCTGTAAAATCAGAATTCGAATCGATTGCGTGGCCACATGAGTCGTGGAGTCCGGAAGGTATGCTTTTTCGAACCCGTCAGGTTAGCTACCTGCCGACAAGCTGCCTAGCTGATATAAAAAACAGCTTAGTGATTGAATGTTTACTCAATATTGTAATGATCTCTATAGATATGCGGATTTATACCCTAGGTTTATAAAAAAATACAATTAATTTGAACACATGGTTAGCATTTACTAATGAGAATTATTTATGATAAGATAACTAACAATTATTTAAATCCAAATTGTTGTGATAAATATACATAGTTAGATTTAATTCTACATTTAAAGTTCTAGTAAAAAAAACTTTTTACGTTTTTAATTTTGTTAATATATATTATATAGAATTTCCCTATTAGTTTAAAAAAAACATTATTAGGCCAAAAAGTATATTCCATTACAATGAAAATTACATAACTTTACAATTGTTTGGTGTTTTAATTGCTTAACCTAAATCTTTAATAACGTAAACGATTCCACTAAGAAATAGATAGGTTACATTTAAGTTAGTTTACTGTTGTACGCTGAAATTGAAGACATTAAAGAGACGTGTATTAAGAAGTTATTTCCCATTACTCAGTGTTGCACATAACTTCAACAATTAATTGCATTTTAATTCTCTTACATCCATTGCAAAACGTAGTCAAATATTATATATATCTTTGGAATAAATTAATATTATTTATTAAGTCATAATATTTGTTTAATTTATGAAAATAAAACCCGTTGCATGACATTAGACTCTAACGTAAAATGTGATTTTAATTTTGAAAATGTAATAAAAAACACGAAAAATCAGAGTGACCAATATTATACATTTTTGTAGATGTAAAATAATTTATGAGGCTTTACAAATCTAATGGAACAGATGCAGGCATTTAACCTGAAAGCTTTGATACGAATATCTGTGTGTTATCCCAGATGTTTCTGTAATATGGGACAACTTAATCAACTTAGTCAAGAGTTTTTATATAAAATAAAATATATCTAAGAACATCTGTAGATGAAACTGAGTTCACAGCGAAAGGTCTCTACAACCAACTATTCTATAATTATTACATATCAATTTCAGTAAACCATAGTACTATATATTAATAAATAAATATCGGTTGAGTTTTTGTGATGATAAATGTCTAACACTTCAGTGTAAGTTACGGTTCCATACTAAAGTGTTAAACATTGAAATAAATAAAATAAAATTTTAAACTTCGCTAAAAATATATCTTATTTATTATTATGGCTTCACAAAGAAAAAACTTAATTTAGCATTACTTATGCTCGCCAAATTCTTTTACAACGATTCTTGAAATATACACACATCAAAAGTCTAAGCAACATACTATTTCAAATAATTAATCAATTATTATATAATTTCATACCAAGTAAAGATAAGTGACTAAGTGGCTGGTTGTAAAAAAATCGAGTATGATTTGTTTTTTTTTTTCACAAATTGTGGTGTGATTGTAAGCTGCTAAACTGTGCGAAATCGACTGTATGAGTATGGCCTATGAGTACGACGGGCAATTAGGTGCCCACCGATACATCACGGGAATCGCGCTCGTCGAAATGAATAGTGTAAGGAACACATTACATGGACCCGGCAATAATGGTATAAAATTTTATTTTGCGACAAGTCTTGATTTGGGTTCAAGTCTAATACTAATTGTGTAAAAGTGTACCGTCGTCCTGGAAATCCTAAAAGACTGAGGTGCATTCAGGAAGTGCATCCATATAATAGCTTAACAGTTATGGTATGGACGAATATTATTAAGAACAGACGAACTGAGCTCGTTTTTGTAAATGGTAACATGAACGCTGTATATTACGTTAAGGATGTTCTAAGGCCTTAAGTCCGCCCATTCGCACAAATGCTTTATTCCGATTTCACGTTGATGCATGACAATGCGCGTTCGCATACAACTTTGCACACACGGGAGTACTTGGCAAGGGAAAACATCCTGATATTGCCTTGGCCTGCACAATCGCCAAACCGTAACCCCATCGAGCATGGATTTAAAGGACTTGGATGGAGGGACAACAGCCCAACAACTGCTGGACTTACTAAAATTTCATTGGGAGCAATTGCCGCAGGATAACATTAACAGTCTCATTGATTCTATGAATAATTGGTGCCAGCAAGTTCTCAATAACACAGGAGGCCACATTTTGTATTAATTTATGCAATTTTTGTACAACCATTTAATTTTAGTTTAAGATTAATTAATTAGGCCTACATAGCCTCTACATAATACCTAATCAATTCATTAGGTACTATGTACATACAGTACTTACTCGTAATTATTGTTAATTAAGATTCAATCAATCCAAAAAGCATTAAAAATAATATAAATAAGAAAATACTAAGAATTTATTGCGAAAACACATTGTAAAATTAAAATTTGTAAGCAACACATCTTAGACTTTTTGTTGTGTATATTTAGATATTATAAAATAAATTCCTTTAAAATATAAAGTTTTTAAATGAAAACCTCTATCGACAAATACCATTTTCATTATCCTTTTGTGATTTTATACTGAAGTCAAAGGATGAATCTGTCATAGGGGTTTTTTTTAATTATTCAGTCAGTATTTTTTGTTACGTAAGTGGAAGTCTTTCCAGGTATTCATGCAAATAAACCTTTTTATTGACTTTGTAATATGATACATTGCTTACTTTTTAATTATTAAATCTATTCAAGTAATTCTCGGTTCTACTTTCTTCCTCTTTTATTAAATGTTTCCTTTTATGATATTTTTTTTAAAAAGTTTTCGTGCCCAATCAGTAAAATGCAATAAAAGCATAGCTTACTTATTAATATGATTAAATAATAAAAGGCAGTTTTGTATAATAACGATATAATATATTTAACTTCAAAAAATATTATATTTAATGTATTATAAATATTTAAGGTCAAAATTTTCCAATGAAAATACGTATGGAAAAGTTAAAAAACTCCGCAAATGTTTTCAGACAAACCGGAAACGTGCAATAGAGACACAAAGTAAACTGAACTTGCGGAAACGTGCCTCAAGCAAGATTTTTCATCTTAAACTTTTTGATAAAAATATAAAGACATCATTTCACATTTCTTCCGTTTGAAATTTTTTACTCTGCAAAAATTTGCTTTTACATAAATGATACAAGTAGATTGCAGCATGTAAAGCTACAGATTTTTTATTAAAACAAAGAATCTGAAAAAAATGGTATCATGATATCCACCAACATCAAATACGGTTTGATCTCTGAAATAATTATTTGAAAGTATTGCGAGAAAAATTTTTTAAGTATGCGAGACTCGCCAGTTATAATTTATTTAAAAATATGATTACTTATAAATAAAAATATACACGTTCCAAATTCATAATTTCCCTTCACATTTTTTGCGACCTAATAAAAATCATCGCATCTCATTGAAAAATGGATTTGTATCGATGACATTTGCGCGCCATGATTTTTTACGTTTTTAAGTGTCGCCAGATACCGGACGAATTGTACGATAGACTTAAAATAGCATTCATGGATGAAGGCCTTTCTAAAGCAACCGTGTATCGTTGGTATAATGAATTTAAGCGCAGTCGTCTTATTTTGGGGGACGAAGAAAGATGAGGACGCCTTTTGACGGCTGTTACGGAAGAAAACGTGCTAGTAGTGAAAAATTTGATCCAAGACAATAGACGAGTTACATACCTAGAGATTTAGCATATACTGCAGATTGGATCAGGAAGCTTTCGCGAGATTCTAAATGAACACCTTCGGGTGCGGAGGATAATTTCACGCTGTGTGCTGCACAACCTCACCGATGTTCAGAAGTAGGCAAGGGTGGAATGGTGCTATGATATGATAGACAAATTTGAAGCAGGTTCGTCTCGACGTGTTTCCAACTTCCTTACAGGTGATGAATCCTCGGATTATACATCTAATAATAATAATAATTAATCTATATAAATCTTGACTTATCAATATGTACAGAAATGAAGCGCCCGTCGACCATTTGGGTGTTTCAAAACGAATCAACTCCTACCAAAGTAAAGCGACGTAGAAGCGGGGGGAAGATTTTGAGCTTTTTTAATTTGACCGGCTACTTTTTGTCGATTCTTTTACGAAACCAAAGAACCATTAACGCCGAAAAGTATGGTACCAAACGCTTTGCAGAAGATTTCTCTGTTTTGAGCAACAAGCGACCAAACACAGGGCTCTGCGGGCTACTGCTGTACCACGACTATGCGCCCGCCCACAACGCAATCAAAACGGGGGACTTCCTAGACGGCACACCGGT
The DNA here is from genome assembly GCA_018245475.1 of Pharmacophagus antenor. Taxonomy (NCBI): domain Eukaryota; kingdom Metazoa; phylum Arthropoda; class Insecta; order Lepidoptera; family Papilionidae; genus Pharmacophagus; species Pharmacophagus antenor. The sequence continues at coordinate 33,275 of DWQX01000436.1, read as the reverse complement.
GAAACTCCTGGGTCACCCTCCGTACAGTCCTCATCTAGCAAGGTGACTTATTCTTATTCCCAAAAATAAAAAATCAACTCTAAATCCCAAATGCCTTGGTGGGGTTCCAGACATGACGCAAGCCGCTTCGTACGAGACGGTACGGTACCCCCTCACTAACCTATCTGCCGTGATCAGTATGTATACAGGTAAAAAAATCGGTATTTCTCTAAGGAATAATATTTGAAACTAAGAAATTCGATGGAGAACAAAGGTGGTAGACATAGCTCTTAAACTCGGCAAGTTGAAGTGACAGTGGGCCGGCAACATCTGCCATCAATAACTTCGCAAAGGAGTAAAGGGCGCCCTCCGAGCAGATGGACCGACGATTTAGTTAGGACCGAAAGCAGCTGGATGAGGAGAGCAGAGGATCACGTATGGTGAAAGACATTGGGTAAGGCCTATGTCCAGCAGTGAACTGACAAAGGCTAATAATAATGATGATGAAAACAATTATATGCAATATTAGTCAACCTGTCTTTTATTTACTAAGATACTTAATCTTAATAAAAAGTCTTAATAAAATTTAAATGGCCTTAAGGTAATAAACAAGTACATAGTGTAGTTGCTGCGCAACCCCTTAAATCACTGTGCCTTTAAATATTTATTCATTAAGTGCTTAGTGCAATAACGAAGATACAGTTTAGAGAGTGATATTAAAGCTCTAATTAAACGCAAGTTACAACAAAGTGGATAATAAAAAACCTCTTCTGTTAAAAATTTGTTCTGAGTGCCAATTGTTATCATGATCAGTGCAATGATATTGATAATTAGCGCTCATAAACATTTTTTTGTTCCATTTATATATAGATAAATAAAATACTGGATTCACTATTTAGTTTCATTTAAGTACACCTGGCGCTCACGTGCACACCTCTATTCAACAGATTCGAAGTTTTTGTTCCCTAGTTATATCTTACGGAACAGTAGCTGGTGTAAGTTTAAAGTGAATAATATTAAAACTTTTTTATTGTTAAGTTTTGTTACAAAATTATATTAACAGGGCTAAGAATCTTAGGTTTTGTTGACTACAGCAATTTTTCGTCCTCTATTTAATTATTGTAGACACATTTCTATTATTTTATGTTAAAAATAAATTAGATTTATGAAATCAAAAACCATAACATCAAAAAATAATTATAGTGGATTCTGAAGTTATTGTTGAACATAAACAGCATAAAAAATGCATAATAATATATACTTAATAAATCAAAATAAGCCAAAATAACAGGGAAAAGAAAATTTAAGATATTTCCTGTCAAACCGGAAGCACGCAATTGAACCGCAATCTAAAACTGGAGCAGGGAAAACGTGCTGAAACGTTACCTCCGATATAGAAATCTTTATTATATATTTTCTAACTATTTCGTGCAATATAAATATATGTGTTAATGCATATTTTATAGCTTAGAATTTTATTTATTCATATTGTAATAACTTGAAAGTTCAATAAAACTGTATTATCTTTTATATATTAAGATTCTACAGCCTACACAGTTTCATGAAAATCCTATTAGCCGATATCTCTAATAATTAATGTATTCACCACATAAAATACAGCAACCACAAATACATTATGAGTAATATTATTTTTATTAATATTGGTCATGCGAAAACATCTCCCTTACGACATTAAATTAAATTATATGACAAGTTCAATCGTAAACTTATGGTTATCTTTGTGTACCCCATTTTTTTCTTAATTTTCGTTTATGTTCTCTCTCTGGTATATGTTTTAAAAAATGAATAATTACTACACGTTTGTTATAGAGTGGAAAAAAGGTAAAATTCACACACATTTGTTCTCAGCGCAAACATTTTTTATATCGATAATTTACTAATACTTAGCCTTGATTTCATTTGATGTTAAGTGATAACGAGGCCATAGATGGTGAATCATACAATGTACGTATGTTTTCACGTAAAATATTGGATTCCATCATATAATAACATTACCTAAATGAAATACGTTGTCCAGCCGTGAATGTTTTTGTACCTATAAAAACAATAACAATTTCGAACAATGCCGTTATGCAAACTCATTTTAACCGGAATTGTAGAGCGATAAAATTTTATAATAACGGTTTGTAAGGTACCTGAACACGTACGAATATGAAAGTATTGAAAAATAGTATGCAATACACAGGATGTTTACAATTTATACCTGTAAAATTTTGTCTGCTTTTGGGATAAACACCAGACATTTCTTATAATTACGTATTTTGTTCTTCAGAACATTTAGAAAAAAAAAGTATTGATTTTATTGAAGAGCACTAGTGTTTTTGTTCATAACTTTATCATTGATTAATTATTTTTTCGCCTTCGCCCTTCTATAAAATTTAGAATTTATCATTTCATCGGGCCAAATCCTACCACTGAGCATATTTTGGCTAGTCACGGCTATTACTCACAGCTCGTGACATGGGCTTTGATCTCAACGTTCGAGTCGAATGGAATTTGAAAACCTAATGGCGACATATTTCAGTTCACTTTTTAAGTAAGTGAAAAGCGGACTTTTCACATTCATTTTTACTAAACAAATTTTAATTATTTTACGGTTTACAAAGAAAAATGTAAAACCGGCTGTAGATGAAGTTGCTAATGAAATATCAGTGCAAATAATTACTTTATTACACCTTTTTTTGCCCTACGCATGTATACTGGGCTTAAGTTACCCCCTAATGTAAAATATGAAAGTTATTATTATCTATAATTATACGTTTGATACTTTGTAATAAATTCTTGTCATAAATAAAATATGGCTTAATAAGTAATAATTAAGTCCGCATACTTACTCACCGCATACACACATAGTATTCACGTCTCGAGTCGTAATCACAAAACGAGAGCGATAATAAGCAATTAACAGTTTAATAATAATCGCATACAGCACAAAATACCACCAATTAACGCTCTGGAGCATAACGGAAGCATAACCGGTTTGCTTTAACGTAAGTGGTAAACACTAACAAGTCGAGGTGAAACTGCAAACTAATTACACTGAAAGCTCTTGAAATGAGCTCGCTAATTTTCATTCAAAAATTTCTCGGTTAGTAATATCTTTTTTTTACCATTATTACATACATTAAGTATATTTCTTTTTTATTCCAACCCAGAACGTATTCCAAGTTAATATGTGGATGTCTATGACATCTCAGCTCCCAAATAGCTTATCAGTATTTCATTATTTTTACTTAACGAGAGGACTCGAATTGAGTCCTATTAAAGAAAAATAAAAAAAAAACGGTGACGTCATTCTCATCTCGTTTTGTTAATTTTTTATAATGGGTGTATAAAGTTTTATTATATTATTATATATCAGATTTTCAAGGCATGGTGTAAATAAGCAAATCAAATGACTATAATCAAAAAATAATTTAGATACAAATGTTTTCTTAAATCTTTAACGAACAGGAAAAAAGAAAATGCAAATTATTTGATTCTTTTCGTTTCCAGATATCAACGCTCTCGATGAAGAAGAAGTATTTCATCATTTGTTATACTTATATTAATTTGGCGATTTTAATATATTTATAAAATTTGAATTTAGTACAATTTGTAAAACTATATACTTACAAATATTATATTGATATTTTAGAACACCATATTTGATTTAAAATATCATTACATGATTTCAAACTTCTTTTAAATGGTGATTTGCTATGACTTGACCTCGGTTTCTCCTGAAGTTACAACGAGGCTACAGATGATGAAGCCTATTCGCCTAGCATACTTCTGACTCTCACAACAATGAATACCGGAAGCAGGAATAATGATATGGCGACAAATTGTCATTGGGGGTTATAGCAAGCCAGGCGGGCTCGAATAACCCTAACACGATTCAGACTTCCATACTAATAGCCTGGGAATCGGACCTCCACATTACAAGGCAAGCGATAACCACAACAGAAACAGTCGAGTATGTGTTTTATTAATAATATTAACTATCAGATTATTATTATTAAAATTATTTTGCTCACGTGTCTGTGTTAGTTTTCATGCATATAAAGCTTGGATATACAATGAGCGATCTAAGGTCGACTCACTACAATAAAAATTATGCAAGTTGTTAGTAATCTCACATTCGAACTCTTACACGTAATAAAACAAAAATAAACCGTAATGCTGTGGTTATATAATTAATTAAAGAGTACATTATGAGAAATTTATGTACTATACATATAATAATTGCACTCAATATGTTATTGTCATATTATGGCAATTTTTTGCTGTTTTCGTGGCGCAGTGGTTTATCGCCTTGTAAGTAAGAAATCTCGAATTCGATTCCCCGCACCACAAGAGTTATAGTCTGAACGGTGGTAGGCTTTTACAAACTCGCCTGACTACCACCCCCAATGTCCATGTAAGAGCCAGAAGTACTCTGGGCGAAAACACTTAACATCTTCGGTCTCAATGTAGCTTAAAATTAAGTGAAATCGAGCACAAGTGTTGCCCTGCTTCTTCTTCCGAGACCGTTTTCCCACTTATTTAGGGTCGGCCTTCCTTGTCCTGAGTTTCCATATCGGGCGATTTATGGTGAGATATTCATTTAGGTCTTTTTCTTTCAGCTCCTTTTGAACCGTCGTCAACCAAGAGGTGGGGGGCCTTCCGCGTTTCCGCTTCGTCGTTGGCAAGTTTACTGCTATTTTGACCATGTGGTCTTATGGTCTTCTTTGAACATGGCCGTACCATCTTAGGCGTTTTTCAATAACTTTCTCCGCAATGGGAGCGACTATGTAGCTGCCTCTGACATATTTATTTCTTATTTTGTCTAGCAAAGTAACGCCCGCAAACCAACGTAGCATACGAAACCAAAACCGATAAAATAAAATTTGGATTTCAAACATTACAAAACTTATAAATATAATGAAAAATATGACTCTTCAACGTTGTTATATCTGAAAGTCTAGTCTAGTGTAACGACATAGTCTCAAGTCAATTATCTTGCACCCTACCCAGGCTAGTGCTGCGCGAGCGAGATAAGCATAATGCAATTTGTTTTAATTATAAGCTCGTATTAGTTACCTACAAAGAAAATAAAACTTAAACAACGATTATATTAAAAAGCTATAAAAAATGTTGGCATCTTTAATCACATAATTATAAAAAGTTTTATTACTTTTAATAGTTCTTCTTTATACAATAAATTGAGTCGTATAATATACTGAGTATGGTGCTTTACTGGGCTCGCACTAATAGAAAACAACGACAAATACGGTCCGTAAAAGTTACCTAATTCGAACTACAGAATATCAGGAACGAGCCGCAATTTTTCGAAAGACATCGATGAATTATATATTATTGATACATCCTGAACCACCAAATTTCAAAAATAATCTTTATTCGTTGCAGACGAAATGTACGTTTAGAAGATACATACATAGTCTATAATGATTACAGAGATACTTACCACATACATAGTATGTGGATATAATATTCATAGAAATAGGTAAAACTTATACTTTTTTAATCATTTATTACTTAATTATATCAATGGTGCAGTGACTATCAGATTGCTCTGTAATACAGAGGTCCCTAGTTCGATTCCGTAACCACGTAATAAACGAGTTTCGAATCAAGGTTTTTATTAATCTGCCCATCTAAGAACGACTCTCCTATTAATCTGCAACAATAACAGCATTGCTGTTTCAATTTTCACAGATATGAAAGTCTATGCATTCTAGGGTAGAGCGCTTCGTCATCTTTGGCCTATTTGTAATTTAACATCAAGCGAAATGGTAGTAATAGAGGTCAAGTCTTATCCTGCACAAAAATGAGAAACAACTTTTTGAAATAAAACTTCTTTATTTCAATGAGTAATGTCATATATTGCAATAAAGATTTACTACAAAATAAAATTCTTTTACAACTTTTAGAAACAATCACGTGCAATAACATATGGTGAAACTTTGTTAAAAGTAAAATTGAAGTATCAGTTTGAATAGTTTTGTTTTTGTATTAAAAATTTTTAGAAGACCTGACATATAATATTAACATTTTACCATCATCTCTTTTTTAATTTGATAAATAGTATTCGAAGAACGTAGTAAAAGTTAAATAAAGATATTTTGGTTTCAATGAATTACCATTAAAATTTCGATTATCTGCACGTGGCGGATGGGTGAAAGCGATCCTGTGGTTTATTGGTAACAAAACCAGAACAGTAAATTGCACTTTTTAGCTATTGATCAAGAAATTAATTCTTTATTATGATTATAATTTCTTTTTCTTTTAAGAACATCGATATTTATTTTTATGATTACTAGATAAGTAATATTTATGCATACTGAAACTACTTGTATTATTTGTAAAAATGGAAATCTAAATTTCAAAAACTTTAAACATAAAAAACTCAATAGGTACTTAGTTATATTAATAGCCAAGCTAATAATTTTAGCTGTAAAAAGCGATGCTCGTGAGATTTCGACAGGTAGGGAAGCTACAAAGATATATTGCACAGGCTTGATTTCCCATAAGATTACTTCCATTAGGTTAAGAATTCATCCCTATGTGTTGAAATAATTTAATTTATATAAATATCAGTAAGCCAAGCCTTTTTTTTAATCAATGAATAGGTACTGAAAAACATTAGCGGGTTTTAATTCTGCCTCAAGTTCTCAATTCTAGAAACCAATGACATGATCCTTTGTTATCATAATTCTTTTCATCAAATAATCCGACCAACGTCACTCAAAAAAGCATACATTTTATCACTTTTGTCTGAAAAATATACGTAAAAATAAGATATTTTCAAACGGTAGCATATTCTGTTAACCAAAAGTAATATTTAATATATTATAATTTATAATTTTGATAGTTTCATTGAAACCTCGAAAGGTGACTATTTCGTCATCATATAACATTATAGTTACTTCTTTAAATTGAGAAATAGCCTGATAAGAAGGATATTTACCCTTTAAGTAAATTGTCACAGTTTAAAATGTATATCATGGTTTTTAAATAAAAATGTTGAACTCTAATAGTTTCTGGATTTGCTGTTAAAAATCATGTTTCATTAATTTCGGGAAAAATTACTCATCAAAACCGCAAATTATTTCATTTTATTCACGCTCTGTTAATCTCACACAAGCTGACATAAATTAATTATAGCTTTCCGATTCAGCGTCATTAAAGACCTTTTGCGGGATTATGCAGAATAAAAAATATAGTGATAAGTGTATAATCAATGAAGCTGTAGTTTATACGTCTCATTCATAATGGTAACCATTTTAACAAAAATTAGAAATAACATCCTAACGATTATCGTTTCGTAACTCGATTATCTTAAATAGATAAAAATAAAAATAAAATACATCTTTTTTGTATAAAATAAGTAGTATTTACTTAACATTAACACAATAATGTAAAGATTATTTTTTATTCACTGATTTTATTTACTGTTCACACTCACTCTTTATGCAGGTAATTATAAAAGATAATTATTTCCCTATTTAGAAATCTTTTTTTTATTTTAGCTCTAGCTGTCTATATTTTTATAAACATTATTTACTACTCGTCCAATTTTTTGTATTATAATAAAGTTAGTTTAATTTTGGATTGATCCAACTATGCCGAAAAGAATCTTCCGTTAGCTTCTTAAAGAAAAGTACTATTATATCTGCATATAGATGTAGGTCGAAACTTACAATCCAAATGCTGTTTGAAACGGAAAAAAGTTTTCATATGCCGGTAATAAAATTACTTGTAGTGTTTCAACCTAACAGAATCTAAATTTTAAGTATTTTAACTATTCGAAAGTAATAGAAAATGTAATAGCTTCGGTTTCATTTTTCAAGTTTGTCGTGGTTCGAATATAATAGTGTAAGAATGCTCACACTTGACGTTTGCCAGGTTAATCTCATATCTATTTATTAAACATTTCAGTTGTAAGTACATATTATAATAATTACCTATTATATATTGCAACAATTCACAGAAGCGTACTCTAGTATATAATACAGCATACCGGATTGTGTTCAGTTGTAGATCGTTCAGTTATTGGCTTCGCAGACCACAAAGATTACACAACACTCGTGAATAGTTTACTCCTGCTCCCAGACGAACTATTTATATTAAAATGTTAACGTATATTTATCCCATCAACGCATTTTTAGAACTCGAACCTTTCAGCTTTAAAATATTTTTCACATGCCGGCCAGTGCCAAATTAACTTCAATTTACGACGATCGATTTCCGATCCGACACGAAATACCAATTAATAAATAAATCTTTCGAACCTGCCATGAATTTTAAACGTTTTAATACAATATGTCAGCGAAGGATATTTATAAAATGTTTTTTGTACAATGAATAAAGATTCGCACGGATTAAGCACCACTTACTATAATCTTAGAAACGTATATTCGCACTAAGCTGAGAATGTTTGCTTAGTTAGTGAAATTGATTCGTTAATGAGTCGTATATCTGTGTTATTTGAAGACATACATAATGCGGACTTTTGGAGTAACGACACATTTACAGTTTTACAAGTCAGTTTACAGTTTTACAACAGGACCTTTTTCGTTTTTTATAATATTTTGTTCGTTCTTTTAAATCTAAAAACATGTAAGTCACGCAATTTTCGGAAACCCATTTCTTTATTATTTCAGGTGTCAGAACTCGATATCACTGTAAAATTGCATTGTTATACAATTTTGAAAATATTATACAATGAACAACACAAAACCAAATGAGTCGTTGTTTTTAAAAACAGTCGAAATGTCTTTGAATGACAATGCTTATTATAACCAATTTAAATTAAAAAATAAGTGCCATACGCGTTTTGTAAAAATACAGTACCAAAATTTAATTCTTTATAATTCTAAAATAAAACATCATAGTGAACCTCATATTCGTAAAATCACGTAAAGTATTTATCCCAGATCGGCGATTCGCTTCGGAGAACACATGTTAATTATTCGGTCGGCATATCGGATTTACATAACCTAATAGTCGGATTACATTTTACAAGCTTTTCGATTTAAGTGATCTGACAGTTCCTGTTTTATATTTATCTCTATTTTATAAGAAAAAATATCATTGATAATAACACTTTCGTGCTTACCCATTTATTAATAATTATTTCTGACATTTCTAACTCTGAATAGAAAAATACCGGCAAGCATTGATTATCAAAAGTGTAATATCACCGCTATAGACACCAACGTTTTGTAATATTTGTAATTATGGAATATAAAGATATTTTTTAAAACCATAAAGAATAGTAACAGTTGTTACTAATTTCACTGGGTATGAATTGTTTTTTATAGGAAATAGTACATCACTGGTATATGTTGAGCCTTTAAAAATAAAACTTCTTACCGATATAATGTTAGTGTTAAAAAGGAGGCGGAAGAGTTAGTAGAAATATCGCAAGCCAACGGCAGAGAACCCGCATTTGTGGAAATACTTATCTAGCCGTGTAACAGAAAATAGATAATGATTTTCTTTTCACAATAATAAAACAAAAACGAATGAAGTCAGTTATTCCGTTTAATTATCAATAATGGAACTATAAAATATATATTCTTTCATAAAGGGATTAACATTTACTTATCTTTTAACACTTTTTAATTAATTGTACATGTATGCGGTCCAACATTTTATTTGTACTTATTTCCAGTCATATCAGGTAACACACGACGTGTGGCTGATACACATTTAGGGCTGTCGATTATTAAAACATAATGAAGATTTCAAAAAAAATTTGAAAGATAATAAAATGAATTTTTGTATTTATTTTGTACCAGTACCTTCAAAGGTTTAAAGGAAATTGATCACCGTCGCTAGTTATTTGATATTACAAATAAAATGACATTCACAAGAGTTAATAATAGAGAGAAAATTAAATAATGTGCCAAAAAATCAATTGGTTCTTGTGTATAATCGTAATAATCGTTACTTAACGAGCGAAAAGCTTAGTTTTATAGATTAACAGGAATTTTGAATATTTCGACAATATACTTGATATTCTTCTTCCAAAAACCCTATTGATTAATTTAAACAGAATAGCTATAACAGTTGTTAATCTTTTAAGTCGCGTTCATATTTGCTTAAAGAATAATATTTCGACCTTCGTTAATTTAATCAAAACAAAGTAGCAAGGTTTTAAATACTTATAATAGACAAAAATAGACCTTATTTATTAACCAGTACCACTGCCTATACCGCAAACATGTCATATATTGTTTAGCTAGACTGTTTAAACATTTATCCACATCTTGATTAATGATTATTAACGTTTCACTTGTCCATTCATTGCGGAACGATTTGAAAGTTTTCTTTTAGTGAGGTTTGGAGATTTCGGTAAATGTGATTTAATTTAAAAAAAATAAGCAAATACCTACGACTGGTGGTCACTTGATCAAGCCGAATGTCCAGACGTTGTTGTATTCCCTATGGATGTATTGTCTAGCTGGTAAAGTTAATAAAACTAATTACTCGGATCATCTTACAACTTTAACGCGTACTTTGTTATGATCAAAACTCAGTATTAAATAATGACCTTGTACTATCTCATTTGACGACCTCATAAAATAGTCGAAATTTTTACAACATTATCCCTTTTCATAGTGAATATAAGATCTTAATTCATATGAAAAACCTTAAGGTTTAGCAGCCCTGCAACACTTCAAATTTGTTATCGTAAACGAACCAGCTTCCGTGACATGTGGCGCTGACATAATCCTTACGAGAATATCCGTTGTGTATTTTATCAAGAGTTTCAATATTTTTATTTCAAGCGATAACATCTCTATTAGTGACTATATGAAACATCTTTTGTGGTAGAATTTTTCATACGTTATTAGTTAATAAAGATTATTATTTGTCAAATAAAATACTGATTATTTTTCTGCCGTGTTTAAATCATATATACGGTGTCATGTTAATATAATATTTATGCTGTAAAACAAAAAAATATTTTTAAACAGTGTTTAATACCATAAATTAATATTTTTTTACTTGGCTTGCAATTTTCATAAACCTATCATTATCAATTTTTTTCAAAGGCGCCAAACTTGATCGTGGATGAAAAATTTGAATATGCAAATAAAGGTAGCTGATTTGCATGCGACTAGTCAATATGCCTTATTTTGTTTAATATTTTGTCCGTACAAAGTTATTGTAGAATAAAACTGAATGCATGTTGTCTATTTTTTTGGTTATTATTATTTCTTATGTATTAATATATAAGCAATAAAAAGAATTACTACAATGTAAATAACGATATTTATAATCATAATTTTGGAAGCAGATTGCGGAATCTAAATAATTATAAAAAAATTAAAACATTGAACATAATTACATATATTTCCAAAGGCACTAGAAACGAGTTCTAATTTAATGGATTTCTTCATAGCTGTGTCACAAGGAATAAGTCACTTCTGTTAAGTGGTGGCCATTCGTTGGCACACTGCAGCTGGACCCATAAACTTTTAATTAGTTTGACTTCTGAATCGAAAAAAGTAAAAGGCCTTTTTAAATGAATCACTTCATAAGCTAAGAGTTTGCCGTAGAAGAGAATATTTTATCCAGTATTAACGCAAAAAGTTTTTTGTATAATTTTTATTTCAATGTTTGTACTCCTGTTTTTGCTATTAATGTTTTTAAAGAATATATGTCAGTGAGTAGACATAAAAATATTATGATTTTTTATTTGTATTTATTTACGGGTTTGGATCATAACGGGGCAATTTACCATTAATAGTATATTAGATACATTATAATTTTAGTAATCCTTTAGTGCAAATATTTGGAGATATATGAGTTAAGATTCAGAGATATATATTATATTTAGATGTTCATTATAGTTTACGCGAACTAAATGTTAAAATATTTAAAAAGTGCTACAAAGAGCTGCAGACCTTAATTTTGACCAATATTTAAATTCAGTTTGCAAGTACTTTTTGAAGTACACGGGCGAATAAATGCGATTTGCAGAAACCGCTGAAGGGATTACATTACAAAAGGTTTTAAATTCTTCTATAGGCTTCCTAACTGTAAACTGATCTATATACTACAATCTCACTACATTCTAGAATGCTTTGATATAATATTTAGAAATGTTATTATCCTCGATGCTTAAAATGTAATATTTATTTTCAATAAATTTCAAAAAGAAACCCAGAGAAAAGTTGTTCCCTTAACCAGAATTTTTATATAATATTGTTTTCATTCGTTCACAAAAAGGAAACGTACCTATTCAGAATGGAATTTTCACAAACCTAAAATAGACTGTAAAACATCATGCTTCGAGTTTACAGGCGCAGTTTTGTACAACCCACAGCTTGTTTTTATTTGCAACTACTAGCCTTTTTTCACGTGCCTTTGAACTGAAATCGCTAACGAGGGACACGGCACAAACGACGGCCCCTCATGAGACTAAAGCCATTTGTTTAAAGAGGAACTATTTGGGGGATGATTTCAACACAATTTAATTGTATACATTTAAAAAAAACTAAATAGTTTTTGATAACTTTATATAAGATGATTATTTAATTGTATTGAAAATATTTAAATTAATCCATAATTAAATGACGTATTGTTTAATGCGTTAATATTGCTCAATATTATGGATATTTCAAGAATATATTGTTCACCATGTGGCGATATTTTACATTATACCAAAAGTAGAAAGAAAAGTGTTATTATGCTTCAGTATAACATGAAAAGATTTAAAATTTAATATTTTTTATCTACAATGAACTAACATTAGTCGTCCATTGCACACGATGCAAAATAACGTCAGGCTGGAATTGAACCCCAAACACTGGTTTATGCTACATGGTTCATGGTTCCTAATTATCTCTGTTAATACTTAATAATAAGAAAGCGTGCTGCCGAGTCGTTTTTGTTCCTTAATTAGAGCACAGAGAAAACGGTTAAGAGTGGGCTGGTCGCAGTACAATCTGTCTATAAACTACTTCTTGATAGTCTAATTTGAATAAATGAGTTTTGACATTACTATTGATAACTTATTAACTATTGTTGTCATATTTTTAAATAAATACGAAATATCGTTTCTACGAGTACAACAATTCATTACTTCGAATTAGTATTTATTACAAATGTATTATTACAACTTCAAATTGAAAGCCTTAAAAGAATATGTAACTGTGATTAAAAGTGTCATTGTTTGCACTTAACCTAGCTGGAGGATTATTTATTAAGAACATTTGTAGAGAAGTTACAAAAATCTGGAACGAGCTCAGAAAGTTCTTGTCGTTCGTACTTTTGTTATCTTTGTTGCTTAGTTAACTACGGTGCGCTTTTAAGTTCAAAGGAAATAAAAGAAAAATATTATTTCCCGTACATTATCTTAGAAGGAGTCTACGGTTATTAACTTTTTTCTTGAGAAGCTTGTTGCCTAACAAATTTTGTCTATTCTATTTATCTTAAAAATATTCAATCTCATAATTGATTCCTTTCGTCATGCCAATAAAATTTATAACTTATCTGTCAATATTAGCCCAGATAAGCCCCAGTACATTTTATGTAAATGTAATTATTATATTAGTTATTAAATAAACTAAAACTAAAAAATAATATTTTAGTTAGTAGTAGTATTATTTCGTTGCTCAATTTTGTTTCATACGAATATATAGTAAAAAAAGTACAATAGAAATAATGAGGAAAGGAAATAATGAGTAATTTTATCTAAGTTTTTGCAAGTTACGCCATTATCTTTTATTTCGTTGCACCCTGAACGATAAGACATCAACTTTTCTGGAATTATTCAGACAGTACTACTGCTACTCCATACTTCTCTGGAGGAGACTCGGTATAAATCAGCCTAAAGGCCTGATCGATATCACGTGACTTGTTTCCCTTCGAACGTCTCTTGCAGGAATGCAGCGTGCATCCTGCTTTTAACCAACACGTCTGCCAGTTCTCGGCAGCGGCCTGTCAAAGAACTTATGTTCCACAGTAGCAAAGCGGAGTTTTATTGCTGCTGGATTCGGTGAAGTTTGCGCTGTTAGTCTTATTGACGACTATTACAGCTTCATCGAAACTGGCTCGCGAATCCGGTGATTCGCGAGCTAAGGAGTTTTATTTACAGTACTTGCATCTTTTACTGTGCCCTTACTTGACACGGTAGCCCTTACCCACTTAACACAGTTGTAGGGCGATGCGCCTGCGCGTCTTTTTGCGGCGATGCCCTATCCGTGGTACCGAAAATTTTTTCCGACATTACAATAGTAAGTGACAGGTTTGTACATGTATGTATGTACATGAAGCGACTGCCGTTTGACTCCCAAAACCTTGTAGAGGAACTACAATCGCCAGAGCCTCGTTTGTAGTCCAGTAGGGTGCATCACTTGCAGGAGAGGTTGACTTGAGTCCGTGAGATGTTATTCGGACCCCTTACACCCCGAGTACTTATTAATAACTAGTTAATTAAAGTTCATATAAAATCATTGCTGATTAAAAATGCTGTATTCTCTCTCTCTCTTATTTAATATTAAGATATACAAATTTAAAAAGGACGTTTATACGACACCAATGACAAATTGCGACTGCAATGTAGTCACGATTATATATTTTATACTACTTTAACTTATTTATTAAATTTCACAATAACTACATTAATAGATACACTGTTACTACTGCTTCTGTTCTTATATCCACAATTGCTTCTTTGATTAAAATTTAGCAGTAATTTAAAAGTTACATGCATCATAACGCATTGGTAAGTAAAAGACTCTGAGCTCACTTTTTATGTTTTTATTTATCCCCACTATCCTGCAATGTAATTTAAAAAAATTATTAAAATCTATTCTGTTCTGTAACTATTCCATTATTGAGTTTTATATTAACTCAACTATTTTTTTTTTCATAGTAAAATGTTAAAATATTTTTAGTCCTTTTAATAAAACTTCTGTAAAAAGTTTCTGCACCAATTAGAAAAGTTGATCACCATCGGTCTGCAGGTATTCGGAGAAATACTGAACTACAGCGTACGTACCATTAAAATATTATTTATGTGTATCTAAATAATTTTTGAAGCAGAACTTTGATTAATTAACATGAAATTTGTATTTGTTTAATTTCTTACTTACAAATAATCGTTACTACGAGGTTTAAAGCGAAGAAACACGTCCAAAAAGTACAATGAATATTACAAATAAAGCTTTAACTATAGTAGCCTATGTACAATTTATCTATATAGATTTCCCATTTTCATCGATTATGGACTAACGCTTGACCTCGATTTTACTTGATGTTAAGTGACAATTAAACCCTAGATGGTGACACTTGTTCGCCCAGAATACTTCTGGCTCTCAAATGTGTACTTAAGAGAACACAGTAATGCTGTTATGGCATCAGATCGATATTAGTTGTAGTAGCTAGCCAGGTGTGTTCAAGAACTTCCCAACCATTCAGACTCCATTACTCGTCTAACTAGAATCAAACCTGAGACCTCAACCTTACAAGCCAAGCGGTAAACTACTGCACCACTGAATCGATCAAAGAACTATTTATATTATAACAGAGATGAAATGTTTTTAAAACACTAATAGCAAAAAAGTTAACAGATATTTAGTAGTTAATACTAATCATAATTAAAAAGAAGCTTTACTTCATAAACAGGATAAAGTTAATGATGTTTACGATGAAATAAATGTTTAAGTAATCGTCATTACAGTGTATACATTAAAAAAAATAAAAATATTATTAGAAATATATGCCTACATAAATACTTAAACTATGGAATATTTTTTGTTAGTTACATTTTGAAACGAGCACGATATTTAAGTCAAACTGAATATGTGAACACTCCACATTTGAAGTGAATATTCGAATATGAATGAATGAAGTAATATAAAGCAAATTATGAAATTCGATTCATGTAATAAACTCGATTTTAAAACATTACGTTTTCATCAAGTGGAATATTATGAAAGCTTTTGAATTAATTAATATTTTAATTTAATAAACAACTTCATGACATTTATATTAATTTTGGTTAATATTTAAAAAAATGAATTAATTAAATACAACGTAAATCAACGCTTAAATATAAATTCTAGTGAATTGCACTGTACATTTGTGCCGTATAATGCATGTACTACAATAGTCTTGCGCTTAAACGAATCGCAGGGATTTTTGTTCGTGAGTCTCGGTTAAAAATGTTTTTGCCTTTTGTTACCTTAGTAGCTCAAGCAAAAGTTATAAAAGTTTATAAGCCTTTCGAATCTGAGTCAGTTTTGTTCAAAATTGACTTCGAAATTTCTGAAACCAGCTCATAAAGAAAAATATGTATTAAGCTAAAAGAAAAAAAATATTTGCTAATTTGTTTAAGCTCAAATACTAAGACTAAAAAGTAAGTATAACTTCGTTTCATTACTTATACATTTTTAGTGCTCTTATTAATACTAAGTTTTTGCAATAAAACAAATCTTATTACATACACTGACTTAAGGGCCTTGAACAAAAGCGATGTAAAGATATCAAACATTTGAATATTTAAGAAAAATTAATAAAATATTGTATGGTTTAATAAAAATTCGCAAATTAGGTGCACCTTGACTGATCTCGTTCGTTTGTTTTGTTATAAATCTTCGTAAACAAACGTAGCATTGCTCCTTAGGTATATGACTTATTATAATAATTAAAAGAGATATGAAAACTTGTTAAATTATTTTGACATTAAGTGAATGCTTCATTAATTTTAATGCACTAAATTCGGATATCGTGAAGACTAACACTCAATCGAAACTCATTTAAATAAATATAACTATATTAAGTAAAAAATATTGAAGAGTAGATACTATTTATAATTATATATTATATAGTACCTGCTATGTAAAAATATAATACTATAATAACTAATTAAGCAAAGTAAGAAAAGATTTTATTAAAAGTGTTATAAGTATATATTTCGATTGGTTTTTTATTTTGTTAAAAATATGGGATTCCAGAATTGAATAACGAACTTGTATCTTAAAGAGCTACTATTATCCGCTGCCTTGCGAAAGCAGCTAAAAAAACATTCTTAAAAAAACGTATTTCACCAACCTTTCAATAAATTCTACAAAAACACGGGGCTATTGTTTTGCTCCATTAAATATTCTTTCATTTTCTTCTTCGCTAAACCTCAAGCTACACAAACAATCTTATGGCCCTGTTGGTGTTATTTACGTGTACGGTATGCAAGAATTCTTTTTAGGTAACATAAAAAAAGAAAAGAATCATACAATATATACATTTTAATTTCATACAAGTCGTGTATGAAAACAGGTACCGTCATAGAACTGGAGACATAAACTGCATTTTCTGTTATAACGTGCATTTGCAATTGAATTCTTTGTTTTTATATTACATAGTATGATTTTCTCTATCACCACTAATCAACATTTTCTTACAAATTAAATTTTAATTCCATTTCCTCCATAATTTTAATTATCAGTCAAGTTCATTCCTATGTTAATATTTATTTATAATACATTATTTGTGAGTATTTTTTGAGGGGATAGCGAAGTCTCTAGATATTACATCTTTTAAAATGACTTCGAAAAATTCTCGCTTCAGTTACATTCATATTTTCCCACCAACATAACCAGTGGTAATAGGAGTAAATAAAATAAAAAATATGTGAATGTTATTTGGTTTACTGAGATAATATATTACAAAATCACATATCGTAACAAACATATTAAAGAAATACCGACGAGTGAAAGGGACGTGCTAATTTTCATTAACAAAGAAAATTTTAGTTGAAATTAAAGCATTCCTTTCACATGCTTCCAATGGAATTAGTTTGCTGTTTCACCTTCACTTGTTTTGGTGTTGACTAATGTTTAACGAGTTACGCTTCTGGAAGCTAATTGATTTTTACTGCTTCCACTGCACACGACTCGATTTTGTAATGTACTTTGTGTGTTGACTTTGTTTTAAAGCTAATTGTAATTTACCTTCGCTAATGTTCTGCTTTAACAAAACTATATATTTTCAATTACAATAATGCATTCATTAAAATAGAGTTAATGTGTAATGTGTTAAAAGATAAACTGTTATGGAACAACAGTTAATCGCTGTCTGGACTCATCTGGTAGAAACGCTGGCTATACGGATATAAGCAACACGCAATACTGATTTAACGTTGTAATTTACTCTTTCAACATATGCGTTTATCTATAACATAACTTAAAAAGTAACAATAGTAATAAATTCCACGTTACACTTCTGTAAATCAGACAAAACGGTGCATACGTTGCTCTCATCATTATATATTTAAAATATTCTAATTGATATACTACTTTTAAGTACCTGTATTTTTTCTTTTTTTTTATCGGTTATGGCCTAACATTTGATCTCGATTAAAACCGATTAAACCGCTGCGCTACGGACGCATCATGACTGAAAGAAACCGAAAATTCACTTAATTATGTATATTGGTTATTGATTCATATTTGTCCACAGGTTGAACCCCGTACATTTGTTATTCTCTCCGCGAAAAAGTATTTTTAAATGTTAATATAATTTTGTAAAAGAAATTTTCTTTTAATAAGTTTGTGACATGTTTTCAAAATCTATGGTTTTCCTTAATTTTTAGTGCAAATTGATTACGACAATATTAATAATAAACAGATTTAATAATAGTAATATTAATTTTAAAATTCCACGAAGAACTGTTTCGTTATTCATTTTCTTTAATAAGAATAAATTCAATCCACGTTTAATTATTATGATTCAACTACTTAATATAAATCATCATTGTTTCTGTACAAATTGCTCATTTTCTTAGTAATTAATTAATTTCTACTACATCCGTATGTAACTGGATAGCTCTAAGAAATCTTGTAATGCTTTCATGTCAGTGCTGCACGACTTAGATAAGTATAATATTATTTGACTTAATTATTTGGAACAATTACGATGCTGTAAGCATTTGATACGAAAGCCGGTATTTTAATTAAAGCACACCTACATATACGCACTTATATTAAGCTTCAGCCAATGAACTTGCTACAAAGCTTGCACACAAAATTTATAATCAAACAACAAAAATACTTCGAGTCTTTGCAAACAATCATTATTAATTTTTAAACATGTGATTATTTTAAGAAAATGCAATTTTTTCTTATAAAATGCCTAATGACGAGTTGTTTTTTGATTATTTATTTTTTTTGGTATCCAATGTATAGGTAATATAATTTATAATATTAAATCTTTTATAATTTAAATCCAGTCACCTTTCCCAAAACTAATTTATAACGCAAAAGAGGACGCTTAATCGTATAAAGTGAACAAATTAATTACACACGCGAAGTTAGTAGCCCTGATATTGTGACTTGATGTCTTATTAGGTATAATAAATATTATAATAAATATACCTATACAAAACGTCTCGTATGATTTATAGCCGTGTTACGGTATGTATTAGACTAATTTTACGCTTTTAAATATTTATTTAAAAGTTACTTGTTTAGTGATTTATCTCCATACATAATATCTGACCCCTGGATGGGATATATATTTCATTAATGATATAATGTAACATCGTACATTATAAGCTTTCTATTTAATTTGAAAGTTTGATGAAAACAATCAAGTTCGATAGTAAAATGATTAATTAATCGCTTTGAAAGCGTCCGTTGTTGTGGCTTTAATTCTCCGGAGAGGTAAATATTTATATGATCTACATTTCAACATTAGCTATACATAAATTACGCTGTTTTTGCGGTTTATAGTTATGTAATATCGCATTGCCACTGTTGCCAGAATCTTGTTGACCTGTAAGTACAATACTTTTCCACATAAAAAATGTATCGTGTAACGATTAATAGCAATTAAAAAAACACTGTCCTAACATAAATTTTTTTTCGAACTTTTCTTGAAGAATACTCTTCTGAACAAAAAGTATCACTAATATCAGACTACTATGTAAAAAATTATGCGTGGTCATACATAAAAAATTAATAAATTGATACGCGTCGAATTAAGAAACATTCCATTGTCATCGATTAAGAGTAAAAGAGTAAAAGTACTTTCTCGTAAAAAATAGTGAGCTAGAAAAAGAACCTATAACTTATTAGTAATCACATTATGAGTTATATATGAGTACTAATATAATTCATAACTCATATTTTACTCTGAATAAAACTTTCAACAGATATTATATTTCAACAAAAACTTTCAATGGATTGTTACGGGAGAAATTGTTCGAAATAAGCATTTTATTTTTCTAACTTAAAATAAACGACCATTATTTAAAATTTATACGAATCATGTACATAATTTAGTCGTGTCAATTCGCGGGAGGCAACATTTTTTGCCATACCTTTGTGTGTTCATAACGTCCCTGCTGTATTTAATTACTTTGGAAATTTTTCAACTACTTAATATTTTCGTTAATGAGAAATAAAATGTATAGAATATTTATTAATAATAAAAATCTAGTGTTTCTACGTATTTTTTTATAAATAACTATTATTTTATAAAGCTGTTATTTTTCGTCAAATTCGTACTTATTCATTCCTTAAAATCAAGGTATTTGAATTTGTCATCAATATGATAACTTATGATAGAGACCGCGCCTTGATGTCGGTTAGAGGGTTCTAGAAGAAAATGTGTTCCTAGACAAGTATCACTATTAGTATTATACTACTGCAACTGCTGCATCTAATTTTTGTATAATATACTGATAATATAAGGTATGTAATAATAAACTTTATAAATATAGGTGTTTCATCATTATTATTAATGTGATTTATAGTATCTAGAAATGATAAATCGTCAATTTTTGTGGTAGAGAGTTATGTAGTCTAAATTTAAAAATTTATACGATTCGTTAAGTACTAAATAAGAAATATTAAGATCTTTATGCTTTGATTAATGCGATGATACTTCTGGAAATAACGAGAGAATCGTAAAAACACCGTCTATTCTAGTCTTCAGAACTTGCTTTGCTAAAGTTTCATATTATAGCAATAAAGCTGTAGTGTTTTTCCGTTAAGAATGTCTCGACTACTATCATTAATATTGGAAGACATTATCATTAAGGAACTTTACACAAAGTTTCTTGTCATATTCCTTCAGTAGAACAAAAGAAAAATGTGAGAACCGTTTCATTTTTCTATACATGGTTTCGTTAAAACATTTATATATTTATCTAATATCACTTGTAAATTAGTATATAACAAAATAATCAAGCAAGATATTCCAATACCATTACGTAATGTCTGTATTTTTAAAATAAGTACAATTCTGTTATAATTTAAGTAGCAATTCTGTCTATTAACTATTTCTGAGCTGTACAATGTGATCTTCGCACAACTATTCAGTGTCTCTCTTAGTTTAGAGAGATGATTACAAAGCAAGTAAATTATTCAGTATCATTACATTCCAAATAAATAATGGACGCTATCTGTATAAAATACCTAATTTCCTTTTTACTTCTCCTAATAATAAATATTGACTTAAATGCTAAACTTTGGACTACCATATATATGTGTATGTACATATACACATATATACACTTCATGGAAGTACAAAGTAAAACCTAGAATTATTGTTGCAATAGAAAGTAAAGAATAAAAACCTGAAAACCCTTACGTCATATTTCTTTTACCTTCATTGATAAATAAAAATTTCATTTAGTAATAAATATAAATAAATAAAACTAATTTTAACATGAACAATTCTTCGCTTCTTTTAATAAAATTTTGCAGTTGATGACGGAAATAAACCGACTGGTGCCATGGACACTTCGTTATAAATTTCTTATCACAATACAAAAAGTTATCAATAACAAATAATTAATGAAAGTAAAAACAGTATTAACAAGATATGATATTTTTAAGTGGTATAAAGAAATAATTATTTATTAATTTGTGAAATGGTTTTCTTTAAAAATTTCAGTACGTTTTCTGTAAGCTTTGCAGTATGTTCACGTCCTTTCTCTTAGAGAAATAGTCCCAGCACTTGGTCAATCTCATTTTACAACATTACGTAAACATTACAGGAGCGAGAATTTAAAAATGTATGCACTGTCACTGTAATCTCTTCTTTGTCAGAGATAAATTAAAAATTTCATACCATTTGGTAACTATAACAAATAACATTTTTTTATTCCATGTTCCCTTTTTTGCCTTAACTTTAGTAATATTCTATAGCCAGAAGCAAGTTTCAAGGAAAGAAAGGATTTGATTCACTTTATGAGTACAAAAGAGAGTTCTGCGCTGACAGCAAACCTTACCAAAATGAAACTAAGTAAAACCTATTGTAGTACATTTTATTATATTACTGTGTTGAGAATAAAATTACTGTCTCTCACTATATAAAACTCATACAGTGTGATTTATGGGTAACGTAAAAACCACATTATGCTAAATAGTTTACTGAGTTATTCTTTTTTTAAATTAATTGTATTGTTTTTCGTATAGTTTATGTATAAAATTCTATAAATCATTACATATGGCAGTGCAACAGTCCATAGCGCCTTCGATACCAGATCACGCCATGCTTATGTGTTAATTTTCTTTAATATTATGCTTCTTTTAAATTATTTATTTATTATATTATATTTGTATATATTTTTGTATCTACTTAATTGGTTTCCGCCTATTCATGAAAAACTTAGCAGCCGTGGGCAACCTGGTCATTCAAAGTGAAGTGAGAGGGAACCTAGGTCGGATGTGGGCTACCTGATGGGGACGGTAGTCTTCGAAATCCTTAACATTGCAACGAAGATGAAGTCGCGGAGGAAGATGTATTTCGGTTTTAGGAGACACCTGTTTATTTACCTTCACGTACCGGCGGTGTTTCTCTGCAGATTGGGCAGCAATAGGGCCGCAAAGAAAAAGGGAGTGTCGGTATTGTTTGTTGCCGCTCTCCCCGTTTTCACAGCCAAATTTTGATGAACAGGAGAACCTAAGACCAGATCCGCCGCAGGAGCCACACAAGGACTTGTACTTCTA
Organism: Pharmacophagus antenor; assembly: GCA_018245475.1. Lineage (NCBI taxonomy): Eukaryota > Metazoa > Arthropoda > Insecta > Lepidoptera > Papilionidae > Pharmacophagus > Pharmacophagus antenor. The sequence continues at coordinate 10,314 of DWQX01000436.1, read as the reverse complement.
GACATCCTTGGCGTCTATGTGAAAGACTCGAGGGATTGCTTGCCCATATTTGGATGAAATTGATACATGTCACATAGTTACCAAAGAGAAATCCACCTTTAATTTTCTAACGTGTCTTTTGAAGAGAAATAAGAAATGTTTACATCTGAGAAAGGCTTCGTGGTGCTTTTATTATTAGATTAAATATTAATAAATATTTTGGGTAAAATGTAAGTTCATCATTCTTTTAAAAGCTAATATATTTGAAATTAATTTTGATATTATAGAACTTTTATTAATATAAATAAAGTATTAAAACAAATGTGTGCAAAAGTAATACATAAATTACGTTACTTTTATAGTTTTTTTAATTATACTCTATTGTAGATGTAAAAAAAAACACTTTGTTTTGTCGCTTTATGGGCAAAACGGTTGAATAACGGGGCCGTAGATGGTGAAGCGCATTCAACTAGAATATTTCTCATTCTCACCTGTATACCTGCCAGCATATAGCAACACTGTTATAGCGACAAATTGATATTGAGGGTAGTAGTAAGCAAAAAGGTTGGAAAAACGGTACCACCAACCAGAGTTAATTACACCTGTGTCCCGAGAATCGCACTTGAGACCTCACCGTAACGAGGCAAGCGGTGAACCTCTGCGCCACAGCTAGATTTTAAAAATACTAAAACTGAACAAATTACTTTGTATATTCTCAAATTCTTTTCAAAGATAACCAACAAACTGTTACAAAGATAGTAAGATGTATATAAAGCTAAACAAAATATTTTTATTCTTGGCCCAATAAGAAAGTATACCAATAATACAAAAGAGTTTACACTCTGTTGTATTATTGGGCCAACAATAGTTGGTTCCGTTTTCGTTAGGTTTCGTGCCTTCACTACTCAACTCTTTTATATCCCATAGTGATTCAAATGGATGACGAAATTAATTCCGAACTACAAGATACCACTGAAATTTAAGTCATAGAAGGGTTACAAAATAAAACGGTATTACTTTTAAATTAACTATAAAATTTGTTACGTTCGAGAGTTTTAGAAAATGATTTATATATTATTTATGTTCTCGTTTGATTATACTCTCTGCAACTATTAACTCATGCTTTCTGTATTTTTATATTATAATGTAGTTATTGTTTTGACTGCCTCCGTGGCGCAATAGTTTACCCGCTTACCATGTAACGCGGAGGTCCCGGATTAGATTCCCGGGCAACAGAAGTAGTGGAGTATGAATGGTGGTAGAGTTTTCAAATCTTACTGCCAAGCTACCACCCTCAATGTCAATCACCGTTGTACATACATCGTTTTGAGGGAAAAACCCAAAGCAGTTATTTTTTTAAAGGAACGTCTTGAACAAACGAAGTTATTATTAGTTACAATTTATATTTAAACGGAGGCAATCATTTGCTACCGGAGTTGTTAACAAAAATTAAAATTAAGTACTTATTACGTACACAACTTCGCACTGAGTTAAAAGACAATTTATAAATGGATTTTAATGGACGTATATAGAAAGAAAATGTTAATAATAACATCAGTTCGCTTTAATTAAGTAATTATTCGCTCAGTATTCAAAGATATATGAACAAACTAATTAAGTCAAAGCGCTTGACTATATGTGCAAGGCTTCAATTAGCAAGGTGAGTATTAACATTACGTGTAGTAATATACAAAACATACTACTTATAAATAACTATTCTTATTAAATATAACGAAAATTTCATCTCATCATTAATATATTTTCCTACATATTTTAAGTTTTTCCACTAAGTTTTCCTTGATCACAGAGTTTATTGTAGAAGGAATGAACTGCCGGGGAACTACAAAACTATAGGCAAATACCCCTACAACAAAGGATTCATTGTTTCAAGTAAAATTCATATTTTCCATGAAATGAAAGTTTTGTTAGACATTGCTAGAACTTCTTTGAAACATGATGAATTAAATAAACATTTTAATTTCACAAAATAATGAGGTGTCCAGGAACGCCTGACGTTTTCATTAAGTAGACTTAACAGAAAGCGACACAAGTGGAATGTAAATACTTCAAAACTTCTCTCACTAAAGTTGTACAGCGAATAGGTGGCGCTGTTGGCAAATAGAGCTATGAGAATGTTTGTTTACTAAAAAGTAGTTATTTAACTGTTCAAATATACTTTTCTCTTCATAGTAATTTTCCCAGTTTATATGCCTGTTTTTCACTTAATATAACTTACTCCACACCGAGTTCTTATAAAGGTTATGAGAAAAATAAATAGTAAAGATTTATTCATAACCTTGAGACAAGTTTTAAGTTATCATTGATAACTTTTAAATATTACATTAAAAATAGTTTTGCTTTATTAACTAAATCATTTTTTTTTATTTCTTGGTGCTATTCTCAATATGTTATTAATATTCTGAACATCAATTTCAATAAAGTTTACAAATAATTTATATGAAGGGCATCATGATAGCCAAGGAATTTTAATTAAATAGCAACAGCTGTTGATTCCGCTTATAATATTAATGCCAATATAAAATTATTTTAACAAGAATTTATTAGGGCTACGATATTAAAACAAATAAAAAATATGCTCAGAAAATTATTTTCTTTACCACAACTAAACTAAAACTTTAACTATAACTGGAAAATATTACACATTCCTTAGCAATAACCGTAAATTTTAATGGAAATATTTTGCGGGGGTTAAAATATATTATTTATTACCAAAAAAAACTGTAAATAAAAAACTAATAAAATTATCTTGAATTAGAAGTAATGAATATTTTTATTGAAATTTTATATAATAATACATAATATTTTTATTTTACGATATCGAAATTATATTGGAATATCATTCTGCAAAAGGAAGAAATAATAATTTCAGATTAATTACAACGTGTACGAGTATCGACTTAACATTAGAGGCGAACGTCTATCGTCATTCTACTGCAAAAAGAATCAATATGTATTCACTATATTTCAATATTTTGTGAATAACCCATTTATTACTAAAATCATTCTACACCCGTGCTTGGGTTGTTTATGGTATTATAAAGAACTGCTATAAAGTAATTTTTTTTTCTTTATATTTCAATTTTATTGATATCTTCTAAAAGACCGTAATCTCCTTTCTGCTGACAATGATTCTAAAGAGAAGTTGTTGGTGAGCGAGCTCGTAAATTGTGCGAGACGGTGGAAATCTAACAAAAGATTCCTATTTCAAGGAACATGCACAGTACCCACTTAGCGGAGAAAGGATTTCTATGTACATCATATAATTTACAACAATATTCTTGGTTAGTAACGTTGAATATAGGCAAGTTTCATGAAATAAAATAAGAAATGAAATAATTTATTATTTCATGTTACATTTTAATATTTAAATTATAACTGACACTTAAAAAATATTTATTTATTAATTATGTTTGTTATGGACCCTGCCGAATTTAGCTCACTTCTATTACAGTTTATAATTAGTACATTGAAACAGCGATGGCGCAGTATCCAAACACTTGCTTTAGTCGCTACAAACACGAACCTGAATTAATCTTGCGGTACACCACCCACGAGTCCACCTTATGTACAATATCTTGTGCATTAAAGCTTTAAATAAATAAATAAAATGTAGCCAAGCAAATTTAATTTGTAATATTATGGGTAAAAGTAAACGTGAATTACGTGTTTACATTTAAAACAAAAACACTTAAAAAGTAAAACAATCATTAGTACAAGTTGTAAGCCATTTTGTTTTAAGCGATCTAAACGTTGAACTCAAGATACCGCATCGTGGCACTTTGCACTCTGTTCGTATGCAGATACAATATTGTAATTACGATTGCGACGCTATCGGCTAAATTAGTTTACTCTAGCAGCTTTACCTGGCTTTGGCTTTATGTAATTAATTATTAATTATTAACAGGAATTGACCAATTGAAGCAATTATACAAGCATTCGAATATCTGTTCACGCTTTAAATGGTAATTGGTTATTCAATTTTCTCTAAAATATAACAATCCATTAATACTCCTAAACAAACTTATAATCAACAGCAAAGACGCATACAATGGATACAGTCTTTCTCATTAAATTCAAATCTTTTCATACAAGTTAATTAATAATTAGAAATTTATTTAAAATGTTATGTGTTATTTTAGAGTAAATAATAGGATATGTTATTCGTTACATTTTTAACTCTTCGTCAATAGCAATTCACTCGAAATCCGTTCAAAAGGTTAGCTTTACATTGGGATAGATACCTAAAGATTTAAAACTTATTTTAGCTAGTGTTATATTAATATTACAATACTACAAACTTATTTATTTGCATTTGACTCCACTTTTTAATGACAACTTGTCTAAAAAGTATACAAGGCTTTATGTTTACCATTATACTTAGATTGCCATTAACTAATGAAAGTGGTAAAGGCTGGATAAATATTATTTAAGTCATTTTCTTAAGAAATACAGTTGAGACAGTTTTTCAAAGTAAAACCACTGAAAGCAATTTTCTCCTTCGATGTTATTTCGAATTTTTAATGGAAATATCGGTTGAGATTTGAATTTTGCTTACTTCATTTGAAAAATATTTTTTATTGAATTGTTAATTTACAATTTCGCATAACGGTTATTACTTTTGCGATTTTTAAATTGTCTTCACTCCTGTATAATAATGCTGTTAATTACAGTAGTTTATATTAATCCGTTTTGAGCATAAACTGTGTTCAAAGTTTCAACACGATGTCAAGCTTCCCGTAGCACCGCATTGCACCAAGGGGCTTAAATTGTATTTATTTCGAGCTTTTAAACTAATTAAAATTTTTACTCGGCGAATTGCCAATCGACCTATCAGGTATTTCTATAAGAAGTGTTCAGTTGAGTTTAAATGAAAAGACTTTTCTTTTTGAAAGGGAACATGTGATTTTTTTATATTTCTTTGATTTAACTTTCCTTTCAATAGGATTTAGCTTCCTCTAGATTTGAATACATTTTTATTGCCTGAAAATAAAGAAATAAGTTAAAGGAACTTTAAGAAGTTGTGTGTCCCATTTTCTCTCGTATCTGTATTTACTTCGTATATAATTCCTTAATTACTTTAGTTTTAAACCCCATGTAAAAGAATATTATAAAAATTTAAACGAGTGTCCATCTTCGGTAATGTAATATCGAAGTATGTAAAATTGTGATTAAAGAAATATATGAACATATGATAAATGTAATTATGACCTAATCGTTTTTGTTTAACATAAAACTACGCGGCCAGTCGATCAGTCATCTTTTCATTATGTATGTTATTTTTTTTAACTAGTAAAAAATATATTTTTATTTCTATCAGGAGTGCTTTAAAATAAAAGTTTTAAGTTATTACTATTACAAATTACAAAGAAATGTACAAATAAATCACAGTGTCTATTACGTAGATGCTTCATATTTTGTTTTTCGCTACTTTATATAATGTTTGGTTAAACATTTAGAAATTAAAAGCGGTATAATTTTTATTAATTTATTTTTGTTATGCACATATTTGTTCTTTCCTAATTCACAATTAGCATAAAAAAATTATATTTGGTATCGTTTTGACGTTACACAGTCCTTTACAATCGACTTCACCAGTGAAAATTGGAACCGTACATACAAATTACAATTGAAAGTGTTTTTTTCTAAATTCTTGTTCTCCGAAAAGTATTACGGAAGTTTTAATAATTAAAAATGTCATAAATTCTCATTAGCCTAATTGGAACACCTGATTTCGTAATAAAGCTCGATCCAAAAAGGCCGAACGAAACGTCAAAAAATGTTTATCTGAAATTTTTACTTATGGAAAAAAATTATGATTTTTTTCTACTTCATCAAGTAACAAGCTATTTTTTACACACGATTCGTAGTTTTCAGTAAATGAAATTTACTTAAAACAAAAAAGATGTTTAAGACTTAAAGCTAAAAACTTATTTTCTAATTACCTACACAACACTACTGTTTTTTTTATCGAAGCTCAAACGAATATGTTTGTCATATTTACGAAGAATCCGTGTGTCATAACAATTGTTTTAAATTCTTGCTGTTAATAATTAAGTCCGCACTACAAAAATATTTGTTTTTACTAGATTTGAAAAAATACTATTGGACAAAACTGCAAATCGGTTTCGAGGTAAGACACAAACAAAATATGCTTTTATTACTGTGTTTCTACTTGTTTATTTGATTTGTCTGTAGCTTGTGTCGTGATCTAAAAAAAACTTTTTACTGAAATATACGTTTGTTGTCGGTAATCAAATCGTATGTTAAGCAACCCCCCGAGTTGATAAATGTTTTAGCTGAAAACCAAAATATGTGTACCTGCACATGCCGTGTACATGCATCTCTCGGTCTGATGGATAGATTCTGGTCCCAAACTAGGATAATACGTAGTAACTGAATATAGGGGTTAAACGATCCCGCAAGTGACCTCCGACTGCCCCTTTTAGCCATCCCTGACCTCACGGCAGCGGTCTATTCTGTTCATCACATAATCCGGTTACACTAATACAATCGCCGCAGCGATACAACAACAACGCATATCTCTAATAGTTCTTCATCTCCACATCACAAATTATTAAAATAATCAATATAGTATGGGTATAAAAGAGTAATAAAAGGAATCTTACTAATGCCAGTTCTCACTCCCTGCACAGAAACCTGCGCGACCGCCGACAAGAGTACGCCAGCGGATCAGTAATGAATCATTCTCTATTGTAAATCGATTCATTCCGAGTCATCCGATTTCAGTCTTGATGTTTTGGAAACCAAAATAAATTATGGATTATAAATTTTAAATCGTAACATTTCTATTGATTAAATTTGCTTAAAAATTCAACTTCTGAGCTATTTTCTGGTTGAATGTACCATATCAATAAGTGGATCACCACATATCAGTTAAAATCCTTGACGTTTTGGTTGGCGTTGAAACAGACAAGATAGATTGCCTGTTTGTAATCGGTAACCGACTGTCACTGAATGGAAGAGACGAAATGAGTTTCAACGTTAGCAACAAATTTTTGACGAGAAAGTACGTTTTTTTTTTCATGATTTGTAGCTGATCACGTGACGAATTGTAGACAGAAATGTAATAACACTTAATTCCGTATAAAATTTTGAATTAATTTGTTTGAAATTAGTAAATAGAATTAAAATATGTGTGTCGATAATAAGATATAACTTTAAAAACAACAATTATCAGTATAAAATATTAAGTCTTTAGATGAACATATTTTTTGACGCACAGGATGCAGTAGTCACTAAGAAATGATCTCACCATCTTTGTAAGGATAATGATTTATTCCCCATGAATGTATATTACATACAATTTGATAATAAAATGCATGAATATCCAAATATATTATCTCCGTACACATATACTGTACTGAGTCCTATAATCGCGCAAAAACTTTACATAATTTAAATTATAGTTTCATGAACTGCTCATAACTTCGTATTTCAAATAAAATAAACATATGATTCGTTAATGATATTTATACGTTTAATGTTCATTTAACTCGGTACAAACTTACTCTTTGTTTCAAACGAGGACGTATAGTTCCCCAGGTGTCTGAAATAACAACTCCATGGGCGACTAGAATGTAGAATGTGACAAAGCTTGTCTCATTACGTCACGGAATTTACTTTATGTAAATTTACACAATTTCACCTGCGGTTTCATTAGAGAGTTTTGATCGTATCTCTAATGTTAGACTTATATCAGCCTTATTCAGTATGGAGTGTAAATCATCATAAAAAATACATGTAAATAATATGTTATGGGTCGGCAATGTGCTCGTGATGCCTCTGGTATTTGCATTCGTCCATAGGTTGCGGTAACCACTTTGCCACAAGGCGGGTTGCCACCTTAGTGATATAATAAAAAAAAATTATATTACACCTTTATGTCAATTATATGTAAGAAATACTTTAAACGTCGTTTTTCCCGTTGACAGTTATTTTTGATTCTATAAAACAAAGTATGAGGACAGGAACTCTTCTGTGGACGTTAATACATTCGAAGAATTACGTAAATCGTTTAACACTTAACGAAAATCGTATAAACGTCACATCTCGTTTTTTTTTGGGTCAAAACAGATGTATTTTTCTCTGCGATATAGCAGTAGTGTGTCAAAATTACAGTGTTTTGCCGTTTCTTAAGTTCCTTAAATAGTAAACATTGCTATATTCTGTTTGAAGTGCCATGGTAATCTCCTTAATTGCGGTTAAATAAAAATATTTCATGTTTCATACAGAATGTACATCAAAAGCTTAATACATATTTTGTGCGCGATTTTAATTAGAAATGTAATTAATTTATTCTTTAATCTATTATTTTCTTGTAATTTAATATAAACGATTGAATCTGTAAAAAACAATATTATCATCCAAACTCGCTTCTAGATATTAATCACTAATAAATAGCCTAATGTGAGTCGGATTCGCAAAGCGAAGAGTTCCGTACAGTATAACCAGAGCTTGTAGACTAGGCAGGCAAAAAGTTGTAAAAGCTATTAACTCATAATAACCTCACATATTGCAAAATACAATTGACATTGAATAGACGGAACTGATTTAAGTTAAGAATTTATTTTGTTTTAGTATCTTTTGAAGTATTATTATATTTTTATTATTAGTCGCTGTAGTGGCAAAAGATAAACACAATCTATGAACATTCTAACTTTCTACCTATTACGGTTCATGAGATATAGTCCGCTGATAACGAACAAACAGACAGAAAGGCAGATAGACGAACAGTGGAATCTTATTAACAGAGTTCCGATTATAAGCCTTTAGCTACGGAACCCTAAAAAGTACGGGAAAGAGTGCAATGTTTTCTATCGTCAAAAGCGTATTATCGTGAGTTTCCTTTAGTCCATTCAGTCAACACAATCACTCCATTATTGGAATTAAACGATTCGTCGATCTTCTTTTGTTGCTGTAAAAATAATTTAAACTCGAGTTCGAAAACACTGTAACATATGGTTCACGTTAAATGATTGTAATTTAATGAAACTGGTTAAAGCGACTTTATGAACACGAAAAAATGCGAGATTAGAAATAAATTCATTTATTAGTAAGAGGAATGTAAAATTATCTGAAAAAATTATATGTAACAGTAAGAAAAGTTTTAAAAATAAACAAAACCAAATATTTTCTAAACCTATTTTAGGAATTCACGTACCTAACCAATAGTCGACCAGGACATAGTTTTTTGCGACATATAATTTAGGTTTTAACATATAAATGTATCTTTTATTTCGCCTATTTTACATGGTCATCGGTCTATTATTATTAATTTTTTTTCAAAAGTTTCCTAATTTAATTTTCAGATTAATATTTTTACTTTTTTACATTATCCACTTAAGAAAACTATTAAATAATCTAACAAACGCGCGGAAAAAAAATTGTGCGTTCAATCAGAAGCCTGCTTTATTTGGTTCAAATAGGATATTACTAATTATGTAACTGTACTATACAGAATTACTATCACGAAAGGTGAATTCTTTTGCAAACTATTATTAAACTAAGAAAATGTAAGTAATTTAAAACAATTTTAATGGGTTAGGTTTCTATAAAAAAAAACATAAAACTGACGTCAACAAGGATTGCAAAGTTATTAATGAACTAGTGACTCCTTGACCTATTTTCAAAAAGCGCTCCAGTTATCTTGATATTGTTTCGACAGCCGCTAGAAACTGTTATAACAGTTGCTGAAGTAGGAATTAAGCAGTAGTTCTCCAACAAGAATAATTAACGTTGCTTAACCGTATCATTATGATCCAACATTACTTTTTATCATGTAATAATTGTAGAACAGACCAGAAAAAGAGATGTTTTCAAACAGTATAGACTTAATGATATTTTATTAATTTGCCTATAGTAGAAACCGCTTATATCACATATTGCTATTAGCGTAACAAAGGAATTATGTAGAGTGAAAACACACTACATGTTCGTAGTTAAATTGTAAACTAAAAAAAGTTTAACAAAGAACATCCTTCGAGCTAATTTTCAAGAGTCCAGTACAAATTGCGTCTCCTTCATGTTTGTCTACAAATGTTTGCCAACCATTCCAACCTTTCTTTTTGTCTTTTTACATTGGTGTGATGGTGAGGAACAAAACCACGGCGTATACTAGCCTTATGCTGATAGAAAACATTTCATGTTGCCTAATTTTTTATTTACGTGTAGAGAATTATTTAACATGTTCTTGTTATTGAAACAACAATAATCTGAAAATGTACCACAATTTTTTTGTCTCGTATATTTTTTTATTGGCCTACAAAAAAAATTACCAATTTTTATATTTATATA
>DWQX01000435.1:0-43435 GCA_018245475.1 Pharmacophagus antenor | reverse complement strand
CGAATGCCGTTCACAGTCACTGCAATTTCGGCCTCATTTTCAAAAAAGTAAGGTCCAATCACGCCGCCTGACCAAAATCCGCACCAAACAGTTACTCGTTGTGAGTGCATTTGTTTCTCGTGGATTGCATGAGGATTTTCTGAGTCCTAAATTCGACAATTTTGTGTATTCACGAAGCTATTCATATGAAAATGCGCTTCATCGGACAAAATAATTTTTTTCGAAAAATTGGTAACTACTTCACTCTACTCCATTACCCACTGAACGAATTGCCGGCGGTTTCCGTGGTCTGTCGGTTTGAGCTCCTGCATTAACCGAATCTTGTACGCATGAAGGTGGAGGTCTTTAGTCAAAATTCGCTGCGTAGTGCTTCGTGAAATTTGAAGTTGTTGAGAACGATGACTAATTGATATTTTCGGGTTTTGGGCGACACTCTCGTTTACAGCAGCAATGTTTTCAAGAGACCGACCGGTACATCGACGCAAAGGATTTTTATTATCCGTAATCGACCCAGTATCTTAAAATTTTTTAACCACTCTTCGAATGGTTGACACATTAGTTGCACTTCGTCGGCTGAAAATTTTGCGAAGTTTACGAGCGGTTTCAGTGTAACTTTCCCCATTTTTGTAATGAGTTTTCACAATTATAACGCGTTGTTCTTTCGAAAAGTGCTCAATTTTTAATAATCGTGATAACAGAGGTGACAGCTATCAAATTTCAGAGTTGCCACATGCAAGAGAAAAAGAATTCCAATTTTAAAAAGTGCACTCTTACTGAGACCCTTTATTAACACCGGATCTACTGGAACCATTATTTTATCGGACCAACCCTAGATAAAAAGTTTTGTTTATTAATGTGCATTTGACTTCTTAATTTTTTTTATACTACCACTAGCAACATTGTTCTATACATCTTATTGCAAAACAGGAAAACAAGAATATAATAACGCACAAAATTACTACAGTCTCGAAAAGAAAACTATAAAAATGTGTCGGTAAATCTAGTGTTTATTTCACCACAATTATTATAATATTTATTAAGTTATTGTAGTGTACCGTTTTCTTGTTATTAAACATTCTTATTATAATTATGCGTAAATAACATCGAAACATGATTGTTAATTCGAAAATATTAGTAACCAAAATGTCGTGAATAGAAAATATCAAGTTTATACTTCATTGCAGTTTGAATTAAAGTGACATATTTTTTTAGCGTTTATTGACAGCGATAATTGAAGAGAATACAACAGTCAGACTTAGTTCACTTAGAAATTCTTTCTACCTAATCCTTGGTGAGAAGAGAAATGGTTGTAAGAGACAGTATTATATATATAATAAGAGCGAAAGGGGTTTCCCGTATCGACAAAACGCAAAAGCTTTTTGCTATCTCTGAATAATGAAACACGGATGTCATTAAATCAAAAACATATTTTTATATGTTCACGATTATTACACATGATTAGATTTAGACTGTACGTTTCGGTCGGACATAGCGCGATTTTGACTAGAAATTTGTTGTTATAAAAAAATTTAGACTGTCTCTATGCCGCAGTAGTTTATCGCTTGCCTTGTACCGCTGAAATCTCGGGTTCAAATACCGAACCTCAGTAGTAGTGGAGTTTTGATGATGTGATTTTCAAACCCTGGTAAGCTACCACATTTAATGTTAATCTGCCGCTATAACGGCATTGCTTTGTTTCGGCAGTCATACATGTGAGAGATCTATTCTGGGCGAACAAAGTTCACCATCCACGCTTTCATTATTACTTAACATCGATTGAAACCGAAGTCAAATAGCCCATAACCGTAAAAAAGTAAAATGTAATTACCTAAGTGATTTTAATTTGTTTCAGAGTATATTAGTGTACGACAATCTGCATTCAGATGCCACTGCCAGCATCACAGCGGGCGGCGTAGGCTACAGCTTTGTGAATATACGTCTAAAAAGCGAAAAAGGGAGAAAAGTTGATTACGACATTGGTATTTACGCGTAAACTGTGATTTCGTTATGCAATTTTTTTAATCAAAATATCGTGTTTACAGGCAAACGTTTTGTAATTTATTACGTTTATTTTAATTATTAAAACATGAAGTTTTATTAATTCGTCTTAATTATTTCTAAATGAATTCCTCGAAGCGCTTATGTAACGTTATATTATTAGATTATATGGCGCTTATGTAATAATCAAAGTGAGCAATGTATTCGTTGTATATTGACAAAAAATGTTGTAAACTCAATATAGCTAAAACAATAACATATCAGATATATAGTAATGTTCATTCTTCGACTCGTTGTGGAACGATTTCTTAACAGCGAGCATAAAAAAAGAGAAACAAAAAGATTTAAGTATACCCATCAAATCATAAGTCGTAATAACTCCATTACTTAGGATGAAAATACAACTCATTTATTTATTATATATCTCTACATATAGATATAAAATATTGTAAATATTTCGTAAACGTTTTAAAAATCTATTACAATATCGACTTTATTATCTGAATACGAAGGCATTGTGCCTTCAATAAGGCTTCGTTCTTCTCACATCACGTTAATCTGATACTGTTGGCATATTTCATAACGTAGCAAAAGGGCAAATTGTATCAGCAGCCGACTGAGGCAGCGCAGCTTCGGGGAGCGGCGTGACGGTGACGGCAAATTGAAGATGACAACATGCTTTTAGTGAGACTCGATCCAGCCCCCTGCGAATACAGGCGCGAATGCATCGAACACTGCGATTGGTGCAATACATAAGTTACCAGCTTAAAATAATATTGATGTAATAAAAATATAAAAAATAGACATTCTTAAAAAGAAAATTAAACAAGAGCTGATAATCGTTCGAATAGCTTAGAAAATTCTAAATCGAGCTAACAAATAAAATGAAAACAAGAATAGAAAACAGACTATTCATTTAAGACAAATAGTATAGGTGTTCTAAACCTCTTTTTGTATGTGGGAAGTTAAAACAGTTTTATGTCATCTATAAAATAGATTGAAACTCGTATACGTCCATTTCGAAATTCAACATTTTAAGATGAGAGTACATTTATTTTACACGAGTTAAATGTATTATTACAATTTGTTAAAGTTGAATTACATAAACCACAACCAAGAGATTATTAGGTATTAAAGTGAAGACGCAAATATGTTTTTAATAAACAAACATTATTTAACTATGTTACTTTAAACATTACTTGAAAGTTTAAGTTCATATAAAGTTTTTTTATTTATTTAATTTCGTGAGAGAAAGGTACATAAAGCACTTATTTAGCTTTCGCTTTTCTCTTTTATTTGATCTATACGAATGAATGAATGAATGGATAAATGAAACAATGAGTATTAAAATATAAGTTTAATACTACTAAATTCAAATTTTTGTTTAAATATCATCTATTATGTGACCGTTTCATAAAGTACTTTCTCTACCTTTGTTTCTTTCCTGCGTATTCTGCAATTTACAAGAGCGGTGATGCGATCACATCTTGTATTTCGTGAAACAAAAAGGAGCAGGTACCATGAAACTGCTTTCAACGACGGCGAACAAAACTTGCGCTGTTTAACAAGTCTTCCCTCTTGGAAACTTTCACAAACCACTTAGCGATGTCACGTACAAACTGACACAAATTGAATAGGTAATTTGATTTTTGCTTTGAAATGTATAACAACCATTATTCAAACTTTTACAACGGTGTGATTGTAATTGAATGACGGGCAATATTGAAAACATTAAAATACTACATCTCTGTTAATTTGTTTTCATCGATTCCAAATTAGATAACTTTCTATATTCAAGTCCAACGTTTTAAATATTACAAACATTCCACATATACAACAACGCTGTTATGGCCGCAGGCTTACATTGAGGGTGGCAGTTAGCCAGGCGGGTCGAAAAACTGTACCACCACTACAACCGTCCTATGTAGCCCGACAAACGAACCCGGAACCTCCGTACATATTTGATGTAAAATTGTAACCAATAAATACAAGTTATCTTCTTAATAAATCATGATGACTTGCGATTCGATTGTCTGTATTCGCTTTAAAGTGGCTAACACAATATCAACTTAAAAATTTTGTCATTATTGCCATTGAAGCTCATCCACTCTGAAATGTGCATAAAAAAACTTAAATGCTTAAGCACATAACTATTTCGCAGTAATTTATTCGACTGTATATCTTTACGTACTTATACGAACGAGCTTTCCATGTCGAAACAAAAGCTCTACGTCAATGTGGGGGACAAAGTTATCTGCGACGAGCAAGCGCCACTGCTAAGTTTAGCTTGAGCCTGCTTAATGGGAATTATTATTTTATGGCGAATGTTAATACACTATAAGCGGATATTTTGTATGAATTTGTATATTATTTTAATATAAATGGCAACAGTTTGTTTTTATACTTAATATACTCTACAGAACTATAAGTCTGTAGATACTTTGATCTTCTCAAAAGAACGTAATATATATTAATAAAGTCACATATCCTTCATAGAATTAATAAAAAATAATTATCCTCCATCAGTTAAATCGGACCAAAAATTGAATATAAAACATGCTGTTTTGTTAAAAAATATATTTTTCATAGAATAATCCACACATTATACCCACATATAATTGATGATAAAGTTTTTCCAATCCGCGCGGATAGCTAATACCCTACGTGTTATTCTGACACTATAATAGAACTGCTGTTTTTGCGGTTCATACATGTTAGTATTCTGGGTAAGCACGTTTACTATCTACAACCTCCTTGTCAGTTAATATCTGTATCGATTGAGTTCAAAAGTTAGCTCCTTATCGATAAATTTGAAACGTTTGCAAATACAAACATCAACTGAAAGCCAGACATAGACGACCCACCAATGCTTAAGTATTAAAATTGTATCAATAAAAACTGCTTGCGGCTGTAATACAGATGTGTTTGATTTCAATTTGATCGCAGTGTTGATATTAGGCTAAGCCCTATGAGAACGGACAAAAGGAACAATTAGCTTGTCCGTGACAGCCGGCTTATCGATCGTTTATCATAGTCGCCGCGAGTCAAGCAATTAGTGCTCAACCAAAACGGACGTGCGCCACCAATCGATGCGTCTCGCTCTACTTGTGCCTAGGAGCTAATTTGAATTTAAGAAATAAATGTAACGGAGTAAATATTTATTTGAATTTAAAAGTCATATTTAAAATTTACTGCCAAATCTTTTATAAGTAATTAAGGTATGTGGTCAAAAGTTAAGATATATTATAAAGTTGAAAGACTACATATACATCATCATTATCATACTCAGAGTGCATGGTTTTTACAACATCGTAGAATATGGTTTATTAATTACATAAGATGTGGTAAAACTTATATATAGGTATTTAAGGTATATTACAACCTTACCTTGGAGCGCATTTACAATACTTTTATCTAACAATAAATTTCTTTTTTAATTATTTTCCCATATTCTTTTCCTTAGATTTGATTACATTTTTCTAGATTCTTCTAATACTACTTATAATAGAGGACAATTATTTCATTGCATTTAATATCGGCAACGCACTCGCGACTCATCGGGTATTGCGGCTTTCTTTTGGCGACGATGATCACTTTCCATCAGGTGAACTAGTCGTTTGTTTGCCTATTCTTTCCCTTAAAAAAAAAATTCAATATCAAAAATTTCACAGATACAAATTAAAAAATACTTTGTAATCAAAACGCTTATTATGAGACCAAAAATGTTAAAAATATCACTATTTAATATTTCTATCCTAACGCGAATTAATTAAAAAGATAATAATATAAAAAAAGTTTTGTTCATGTCATAAAATATTGAAAGTAAATTCGTTTGGTTAAAAATTTATCTTCTTTCAGTGAGAATTACTTCGTTTTATTAATTTTAGTTAAAACCTTTTCCTTTTTATATAATAAAAATACACAGTTGACAGGAAGAGAGAATCGATTTAAAATAATGAATCGTTGCTCTAGTTTTTTAACCTATTTAAAAAAAAAGGTCGCTTTCACGATTAATTCGTACATCCGCTTTTAGGCAACGGATCGATACAGGGGAAGTGATCCTACCGTTCTTCACCGCCACGGCAGGGCAATTAGTGCATACCCGCCGTCCGGATGGATATCCGTCCATCGATTTTCGCTCGCCAATTACGCCCGTGCTATATCCGGGCCCTCTATACGTTCATGTGTATCCTTATGCTATGCCAATTTATTTTAATGAAACATTAATTCCTTTTAAAAAATTAATACACCAATAATAAAAACAAAAAAACTAATCCTGGTCACAACAAATAACTTCCAAATAAATGTAATAAAATTTGAGTAGGCCTCAATCATCAGATTTTTTATATACATATATTTAATCACACGTATCTATAATCAATCATTTTGTAAAAGCAAAGAGAAACGACATTTCTCACTTTATTTAAAACACGTTATAAATCTGCATGTTTAATAAATAACACTATTAAGAACTTATCGTTCGCTTTAAATTTATATTAACGAAATCATGTTTGTAAGTAATAAAGAAATGACTATTTACATTCATTTGAGCATATTACCAACAATTTATCAGACGAAAACACTTCGTGCAGCGCATTAGGAGAATATACGGGCAATAGTTGTGATTGTAACGATCTTGTTTATACAGACTCGAAGCACCTCTCAGCTGGGAACATCCCGGGGAAAATATACAAGACGACGCTGTCCCCGGCCTATCTCACTTTTATATCGGGTTTTCGTGAAAGAGCGAAAGCCGGTGTAATTCCATTTCGTCGGGATTACAGAGGGCCTTGTTGAATAAATCGATTTAATTATCTTTATTTTGTATCAATCCTTACGAAATGGATTTTGAGGGGAGTTTTGCATTGTTCTGGCGAAAAGTTAATTTCGTTTTTCTATTCTTGAGGATATTTAAAACAACTGAAGCACTATAATTTTTACAAATTATAAAATTACGATAAGGTAAGGACGGTTAACATGTGGTCCTATTTCGTGCAGTATTCACGCAGGTTTGGGCTAAGAAGTTATTTCTCGAATATATTCCATACAAAAGAGTGATACAACTCGAGCAGCAACACAAAAGATATTTGCGTTCGGCACTCTGGTAATACAATTTAAAGTTTTGGAGCCCACATGAGCCTTCGTCTCGTTGCCATAGCAACGCCCTCCGCCCTCCGTGGATTGCGCGCTAAATTTTCGGTAAACGCACACCGTGCGCGGATAAACGAAACGATTTTCCGAGGAGGTGAATATATTCGATTCGATCTCGAGCTGTATGTTTCTTAGCTATCATTAGCCGCGTGAGCATCCGAGTATCGAAACTTTACTAATACAATAAAACGGGAACAAACAAAGTTGTAAATGAATATATTAGTCTAAAATTGTGTAGTGTGTTGGTAGTCGATTTGATCGCATTCGTCGGGCCACGATGACTCACTGAGTAGGGAATTCCTCTAATTATCGTTCAACTATTCACTTTGTCGAGGTCGATGTTTCCGTATTAAGTGGGGTAATAACCGTAATACAGTGGCAACGTGTTACAGGTTGTGTACTAAAATAAATATTAATAACCTTTACGAGTACGTTTATGTTGTATTCTCTCGTAAAGCGGTAACAGCTTTGACGATAAGAATTTGGAATTATGATGAAACAGTGTTCAAGTCTTTTGGGCTATCATTATTTCGAAAATACAAGGTGTAATTAAATACAAAGTTATAAGAGACAACATTCTTGTTAAATTTAAAAAGGTCAATATTTCAGTTTTGTTTATATTAGCTTCAAAAATGTTACCACTATTCATAGAGATGCTAGCTTTGGACTCTTGATATTATTATTTCAGACCAAGGAGAAATTAACTTTAACAAATATTTACCACCGAAGAGAATCGAAAGTTAATTTAAAAGCGCTAATAGTAGGTCACTACAGTTAGAACTTTCTCAGTAAGCCTTCTGGGTCGTCAGTACTAATCAGCAATGACACTTTTCACGACAACCATCTAATAGGAGCATGCTTCATTATATTAGTAAATCAAAACTTAATAATGTTATCATCATTACAGATATTTAATAACAATATCTAATTTATTAGCATAATTCCTTATAATAATAAAAATTAATATAAGTAGAATCAAAAATAAATAGAAACTAGAGAACATGTTCGTTGATGGAAATTTTATATCTATATGATAGATTATCATAGCATTTCTTTAATTTCTGTGGAGGCTTCTTCGAAGCTTTTTTTGCAATAAAAAAAATCATCAAAGCTGCACCTTTTTATAAAAAGCAAAATCGAAGAAACAACCTTCGTTTTATCTTCGGGTGAAAATAACATTCACATTCAGTTTTCAGAAACTACTGGCGCGAAACAATCTAAATAAATTTTAAAACAAAACAAAATACAATACTCCTTCCTCTTACTAGAATATATCACAACAATGAAAAAAGAATCCGTCGCAAGCAACCGTCGCCTCACTTTATTTAATAGAGTTAGGGCAGCCACACACTATATTTCTGTATCTCACATTTTTTCATGAAACATAAAAAAATGATCACTAAAGATTGATTCTTTCATCTATTTAGATAGGTATTATTTGTTTTGTTTAATAACGGTAATCTTCGTTACCATTAGACTGATCACCATTAATTAACAATTGTATTTTTCCATGGTTATTATAACTTGCCTACAGATAATGCTGGAGCATTACAATCTATAACCTTTTATCCAAGTGCTTTAATGTTTGGGTAACTTGATAAAGGTCCACTATCACAGTGAGATCCAGATGTATTCTGCGCGAACACTTTTTACCATCTAGGGCCCATTTAACAACAGTGAAGCCCATAACCTTTAAAAAGTATGTCACTAAATCGTGTTGCAGCCTATATGTACTACTCAAATAATTTCCATTGCGATAATTGGTATTTACTGACCATGTATTGTCGAAAGTAAAAAGATTAAATAAATAGAAACTAGTAGTAAAAAGTCTACGATATTCAGCTAGTATCGAACTAAAAATATTTTATCTTGAAATGTGTATGATTGGAGAAAGGCTAAAGTTTTTACTTTTAGATGCACTTCTACCGTATTGGTATTGGATGTTTTGAGCATACCCCTTTCACTTTCACTTGACAGGTCATTTATAGCGTAAAGTAAGATGTCCATAATTTTCTTGTTTATCATAATCAAGACATAATTAATTATATAATGTTCAGTACTTTAGCAGAAAAAAGCAGCCTTTTGCCCGTGCTGAGGCAGCCTAACTTGAGATCGGGATTTTCTGATTTTAGGTAGGATTTTCCCGACCTTATCTGTGTCGATGCGAGTTTTCTTTACTAGTGCCTTTGTTTATTCTGTTCGAAAATATATTTGAGAGAAAATTCTCGCGAGTGTTCTTTTGATTTCTTATGTTATTTTACTCGAAATTTTCAACATGACAACGATTTTAATAATTTAAAAATGAAATAATGCGTATAATACACATTATTACATTTTTATATTACTATTGGGTATTTTTTGGAACTAACAACACATGAATATTAACATTTTCGTAACTAATGTATTATTAAGCTAATAATGTTTTTACAACTGTTTTGATAATCAGTTATTAAATACTTTAAGTAATTTACTTAAGCTTAATATTATTCAGCCATTTCATTCAGTCAAAGGAAAAAAATTGTACATTTACCATTTCATTTTTGCTTTCTCTCCTTTCAACACTGTTTCAATCAAACACATATTTCACTGAATAAACAACAAACTCTTGCGTCTATATCATATAATACAAAGTAAAACGTCTCGGCTTATACACAAATAAATCTTACAAACAATATTTTGTTAAGGTAGAGATTCTAAAGCGACTCAATGATAAACCACGTAACAAAAGTATCGACTCTCAATACGGGGAAGAGCGTTCGTCGCGGGAAATGAACCCGGGTAAATCCCGGCTTAAGGCGACTGCGACCCGCCTCCCAACCCCTACCGGGAGACATATAGCTCACCCATTTCTTTCGACAATTGCTTCTATTCAAGTCTAGAGATATATTCTTTATTTCCTTAGTTTATTTATAGCTTCATGTAATCGTTTTCAGATAATATAAGATACTCGTTTTTATACAAAACAAGGGTAGGATCTTACAGGTGATATATTTTTTAAATATTGTAAGTACGATCACAAAAAAAACAAACCCCTTCGTTTCTTGTTATTTCTTCTCATAGCTAGGCTCGTTGCGAACTGGCAATAATTAAACGATTCACGATTAAAAATGATTGTATAAATCCTATTTAATGACGAAAATTTTGAGTTTGAGTTTCATAGGATACACCAGCAGATAAAATGACTGTGTCCGTGGTGCGTTGGTTTTCCGCTTGCCGTGTATCAAGGAGATCCCGGGTTTGATTTCGGGATCACATGAGTAATGGAGTCTAGCTGCCAGTTTCTTTATCAACCTGCGGCCATGACAGCGATGTGTTCCAGCAGTCATGTAAAAGAATTTTCTTGGCGAGCATGCTTCACCTTTATATCCTGTGAAATTGAGGTCAAATATTAATTTTTAAACGTAAGGGATGCTTTATAACAATGAGTTGCCGGTTATAATAGGTACATAACATCTCATTACTTTCATAATGGTAGGACTCGTTACCACTAGCAATTTAACAAGCGGCAGCGCTCTTTAGAGCGGAACCCAGAAACATTAACACACTGTTTAACGGCAAAAACAACCTACTATTTACATACAACAATAATAATGTTCACCTATATGAATAAAAAATATCGTAGTAAAATTAAATATTATATATTACATTACTATTATCTTCGAGTGTATTATCTCTTAACATTGGATATTTAAATAAGTAATATATTTTATGAATAATGTGGTACATTATTTCCTAAATATACAGCAATATTTTTTTATTAACGAATATGATACACCCTACGAAATTGTTCTAATAATGCGCAACACGAAGGGTAAGGTTGTAATGTACGCGATAAATCTAAATTAAAACCATTATTTAACCCTTTTCCTTTACACCGCACCTTTACCTCCTGGATTTTAGATTGTATAGTTAAATTAATACCTCTTATTAAAAACTAGGTATGAATGTTGTTTTTTGTACCTTAATTATTATTATAAAGTTATAATGGCATAGAAGAATTTTAATCTTCCGTAATTTGTGATTTAAAGTCATAATAAATATTCAACGAATTCAAATTATTTCTGAAATCAGATCTTAAACCTCTGCTATAAAAGATGAGATAAACTATGAAATTTATGATATTATGCATTTTACCTAGTGTACGTAATTTTATATCATATAAATATAACCCAATTAAAACATAATTCAGAAGTATAAATTATAACGATTATTAAAATATGATTATATCAATGGTAAAACTGGAAGAATTTATACTCACGAAATTAAATTAGTCTTGGACCAATCTTTTCGATGTAGATATACTGAGTAAAGTTAGATGACGGCTTGTTGGAACTTACATAATTAGGCATGATAACACTTTCAATGTTTACAGCACTTACTCATTTTAATTCAAATTTGAAAATGAACCAACGGTATATTTTAACATTTTTTAATTTTAAACAAATAACAACTACCAGTCTTTTCTCCCTTTAATTTAAAGTTGTGAGAAATACTCTTTAACAATAATGCGAGCAATGTTTTAAGTTTATTAAAAATTTAAACTTTTGAATTGTTAGCGAAAAGTTTTGATGTTTCGCAGTCACTATGAGTGACGCGCCATTTATCATACTGTCTGCAGAAAAAATGTGAAGTGAAAAATTCATTAATCCCAACGTCGTAGTTTAAAGGGAGTTGGGAAAAAAAATTGCCATTGCACGTTTTAATAAGCCATCTTAGCTTGAGTTTCCCAATAAAAAGAAGTTTATTGACATATTGTAATATATTTAGGAAATAGCACCTAGACAGTGAATAAATTCTAGTTGTTAATACAAAAGCGTCTACACAGGTTGTGGATAAAAACATTCATACCACAAATAAAAAATAATCTTTGCAAATATGTATTTATAAGTAAGGAAGTAATATGGTTTTATAATTAATGTCTTCACCCAAAGCAGATACTTGCAGTAGGAAATATTTTCCAAGTAAAAAATGATTTCCTAGACTTTG
Source organism: Pharmacophagus antenor (assembly GCA_018245475.1). Classification (NCBI taxonomy): domain Eukaryota; kingdom Metazoa; phylum Arthropoda; class Insecta; order Lepidoptera; family Papilionidae; genus Pharmacophagus; species Pharmacophagus antenor. The sequence goes on along the minus strand of DWQX01000435.1, from coordinate 31,300 downwards.
TAGGTTTAACACTACAAGTACAAAAAAGTACTGTACACAAAAGAAATACACAATGAACACACAAATAACATCATCAAAATATCCCTGAACTACTTATAATATATACGTGTATATCATAAGCAATTAGGTCCTAACTTCCTAAAAAATTTCTTGGTTATTACATTTATTATGAATACTATAAAAATATTATATAAGAACAAAATATTAAACATAAACAAAACAAAAACAGAAAAAGAAAAAACAAACATTCCATAAATATATTTGACACAATTGTAGACAGTATACAGGGTCAAGAGACGGATCATATTTGTGTGTAAGGACAGACCGTAATTCTGTCGCCACATTGCGCCAAAACTCACGTGGACCTATATGAGAATTGAATAGATAATTAAAAGTTGTAAATTTATCATTCCTTCTTAAATTTACGTGCATTACATTCAAAAACAAATAATTCATTTAAAGAATATTGCTCGAACTATCAATCGGAAAAGTAGCTGAAGATTAAATTTTATATGGTGATATCTTAGGAGAATATGGAGAAATAAGGTAGAATGACACATTTTGCAAACTACATACAAAAAAGAAATTCAAAATTTTACTTTCAACTAATATTATAAAAATACGATTTCCTTCGGAAATAAATAAATATCAAGGTTCGATATTATGTTGTGAGTTGGTTTAACCAGTAAAACGTAAAAACTATATCATACGAGTAAATAAGACCATCTCCCCATTTACATTTATTTAAAATGTCACTTCTGCCGCTGAAGATCGTATTAAATCATTGAAAGTACGAAATTAGTATTACCCTAATGCAAACTAATCATTGTTACTAATTATTTTGTTGACGATGTCTGTCACACTAAAATAGAACACAACGAACAACATTGTCCATTGTTTTCCGTGAACAACAATAGGTGGCCAACATACTTATCAATTAATTATTAAGCATCACGCATCCGGATAAACATGTACTCAAATGACATTTTAGGGAATATTATCGGGTAATTAACATGTACGAATTGTCATAATGTTTAAAAGAAAACATATAAAGTTCGCAATGGACTGCGTTATTTCTGTTTCCTTGTAGATGTACGGCGGTCAACTATCGCATGACGAGGTTATCGTTCATTGCATTACGTTAGTCATTTGACTCCGGTCATTCGTTGAGTGAGCAAGCGGCATATAATGTGAATGTTTGTTTCGAGATTAGTGAAATGTTACTATTATGCGTTTAGTTGTGTTGTCTCTGATCTGTTTGTCAGTGTGCAGTGTGGCAGTGTGCAGCGATATGATTGTCGGAGACACCGTGCACAGAAAGATGGTGTTCCATCAGAGGGTCAAGGAGTTTCCGATACCGTTCAAGAAGCGAATAAGATCGCTGTCATACAGCGATCCGGAGAAAAGAATTATAAAGGTAACATTTTGAATAAATCACTTCTGGATTGGTTGATGTCATGTAATATTTACATATCATGTATATTTTTGTTTCTCTAGAACCATGAATTTTCGATCCTTTCGGTTATTTCATAAAAAATAATGGTTGGAGAATATTGATTTCCGAGTACTTCGAAAGTACTTTTAAGATAAACTTCATGTTTATGGAAGTTATATAAAATGTTAAATTTTTCATTTTTTCATAAAAATAAAATATTTTAGTGGGTCAATTTTTCTTGTATGCAACAAGTAATAACTGTTACCACGGGCTACAATAGCTAAAGATGAATAACAATGCCCGCCTTATAGCATGATCTAACAAAACAGATAAACCAAAAATGTGCGAGAAAACAGTTAAAGCAAAAAGTAAATTTAACTCTTTCCTATTTCATTATGCACATATTAACTTGATGATATCAGCGCAAGCAAAAACGTAAATAAAGATTCCTATCGTACCTTGTCGACCTTGACGAACCGCAAATATGCAGCAGTTTAGGTAAAAAACTTGATTTATTTTTTTATATACACACTGATACATACCTATCATTTAATTTAAATGAATGCATCGTAAGAAAGTGCATGAAGTGCATTTTTTTTAATAAACCTAAACTGAATGGAAAGAGATGCGATAGGCTATTTCAGTAACATCGCTTGTTTTTAATTACAATTATATTAGAAATAGCTCCTATGTTAGAGTAGCCTGTTTTTCAACTCAATGTTTTAAAATGCATTTGTAATTTTCCAAAACTATGAAGAATATGTCAATGTCTTTTATATTGCGTCACGCCGCGAAATTCTAATTTCGTTCCACACACATGATAGTCGTAAATTATGATACTGTGGGTAGAAGTATCATTGCAACAAACCGACTGGGTGATTGAATAAGCATCGCCTATTTCTTTTAAAATAGCAGATATACCGAGTTTTTAAAACTATTGAATGATGATTTTTAAAATTGAGTTAGCCACTCGGCTCTTAATACTTTGCCATCTGTAGAAATATTAAAGCAAAGAGACCTGACATTTTAATTACAAAGGCAACGATTGAAAACGTGTTTCTTGGATAACGACACATTTTGAAAACTAAAGTTTAACAGTAGGTCCTTTTGTATTTTTAATTTTTTTTCACACTTTAATATCTATAAACATATAAATTACACATCCTTCAGAAGTAGTAACATTAGATTTTTAATTTATTGACTACAAATAAATATCACAATAAAATAATTTGTTATAACAACTCAAAAACAGTTGTCACAAAATCAAATATGTCGTTCTTGAAAACCGGCGAAGATATTTTATTTTTTATCTATAAAACGTGTCTTCAAAGTCTAGTTAGTGACAACGACGATAATGAGTTGTTTATCATGTAGAGGTTAGAGCGAGGTAAAACTGAAAAAAGCGTGATGTAAGTTATCATGGATAGGTACCAAGTTTTTGGACAGATGATATAAACTTAATTAGTAAAGCCATAAACATTAACTCTAGTGTCGACCCTGAATCAGCGTAGTTGTAAATAGTGCTGCAAGGATTAGTTATTGGCTCAATGTTATATATAGCTCATAGGGTATTTATACTTCCAGGGTGTGGCAGCTATCGACAACGACTTCTCTCACGCCAGCGCCAACATAACTGAAGGTGGAGTCGGTTACTCTTACGTTACCGTCAGAATGAAGAGCCAGAGGCATCACCCACTCAACTTTGAAGTGGAAATATACGTCTAGTCGAAGAGATCTTATTTAAGAGACTATATTTTTAAACCAATGGACAAACATCCAAAGGTGAATGAAAATTTACGTAAACAAAAACGATGTTTGCATTACATAATTTTAAAGTCTGCTTTAACCTTTTTAATAGTAACTTGCAAATAAAAAAATGTTAGTTAACTTTTGACAAATTCCATATCTGACGACAAAAACTAAGTTAAGTTTTTAAAGACTAAAATTATACAAAAGAATGAGTAATATAAGTAACATCAATCTGATAATGTTGACATTTATGTCAATGCCTGTTTCAACAATTGTATCGCAGTAATGATCACGAAATAAGAATTCATTTCTATTTAAAGTTATTTAAGATAATATTTACTCGGATGTAAATGTGTTTGTCGATATAGATTATGTCATTAACAATTTATATAGTGAAGGAACTGATTATTAGTTTTTGAATTAAGAAATTTCTGGAATTTTGTTTAGTTTTAAAATTACATGGCTATAGCAAATTCATGAACACATTGTGTGGTAGAGTCCAGTAAATATATGCGTATACAATCTAACGATCACGTAGGCATATGTGCCTAACTGGTTTGAGAAAACTGCAAATTTATTATTATTACTATTATTATTTTATATGCGCGATATCATTTGTGCAGTTTTTATATATAAATTTAACATTATTTTAAAAGTATACGTCATAGAAGTGCTATAAATATTTAATTAATTTTAAAAATAAGTAAAAAACAAGGTCGTTATATATATATATTACCTGATAAATGTATGTAATAAAAAGAGATTAAAAATGTGTTAATGAACCTTATATGTGAGAAGTTTAGAAAATATTTGAGCAAAAACATAAGGCCTATATTTTTCTCTTATTATTTCGGAATTATATATATACTTTTCATAGTTATACTTGAATCTCATTAATCGTTACTTTTTCAGAATATAATATCCTAGTACAATACAGAAAAAATAAAAAGTTAATAACACTCGTGTCCTAATTTCGTACTGTAGAAAGTTATTTCAAAGTAAGTTATCATTGTCTGAATATATTTTCCAACAGCATTATAATAAGAGTATGCACTGTTTTTAATAAATAATAAAATTAGGTCCATATTATTCATCATTACATATTTTATAATAAAAGTGTATATTACAAATTACGTACTAAAATAATATAATTACATATTGTATTACCTTAAAAATTGTTTATTACGAGTAATCATTAAAATTTTATCATCAGCTTGTAAGGTATATTTTACTTTGATTAACTAAATGAATCATAGTATCATGGATTATTTATGCCAGGCGTTATATTATCGGTAGTCATTATTGTTATTATCACTTTTACAAAAAATCATGAATGTATCGAATTAAAAGAATGATTATAAACATTCCTTGAAACGTAAATGTTAAGACGTAAATATAGATAATAAACAATGTATTCTATGCATATATGTACTAAGAATTTGGCAGAATCTACTGCTAAATATAATTAATAGATCTGATGTATAAGTAAGGTTGGTTATTATTGTATGTTATTTGTTCCTTTTAAAATAATAAAGCTTAAATTTTTCAAATTATTCTTTGATATCATATGCTATATTAACTAATCGCTTAAAACATTTTAAATATGTACCCAAACTCACAATTCAGATCCAAGGTAATGAAAATTGTAGTATTTAAGTAGTAATCATCGCAAACACGATTTTGTGTCATTATTATAAGAAGTCTTATATCACTAAAGCTTTTTACTTTTGAAAATTATTATTACTTTTATGGAGTAACTTAATTAATGTATGAGTAAATATCACTGTATTAAGTAATTCCACTTTCATATTCCATTCGGCACTAGTAAAAAAATTAAAAGGCCTCACGAACTTTAGCATGAAAACATTCAAATAGGCAAAAATGAAAGTCTCGTTATAAAGATTTGTCTTGAGGTAATTTCACGGTTGTCAGCCGCTGAAAGATTTCGTAAAACGGCTTGATGCAGAAGCGTGATTAAGTTTCACCCTCGTTTCTTTAGACTTTTATCAAATAAGAACTTACAATATACGACCTACTTTCTGTGACGATTGAACCAAGTATTTACTTTTTTTATCAGCTGTGGACTATCACTTCGCCCCTATTTAATATGATGTTGAGTACAATGGGATCGCAAGTGATTAAGTGTGCTTGCCCGGTATATTCTAGCCAGCACATGTGTGACTACGCTAATATAGTAACTCTTTTATGATGGTATGAATAAACCCTAACACTAACCAGACCACTACATATGTGACCCCGAAACCGAATCCAAAACTGTTGCAAGGCAAGCAGCAAACAAAAATGTATAAAAGTATCTACTCGCAATTTATCCTAGTTAAAGTATGTTATTAATGTTTTATTAGTGGAACCTCTGAAGCGCTTAATTCCGCCACAACAGAGTAAAATCATCAGTACTTCGATTTGTATAATGCTGCAGCTAGTGATAAACGGGACTTAAATCATCTCCCAAAAAGATGGAAATTATGTATAAGAAATACCGCATAGTTATATCACTATTGGAAATATATACATTTACTCAATTGATACAGATTTAACTTCCTTCTTTCTTTTTTAAAATTAAATACTATTAGTCACAAATTACTTAATTACTATACAAACTTAAAATTCATAATCCTGTCTGAATCACTGACGGACATGTATAGGAACGTACAGCTTAAACCGCTGATCCTAGAAATATGAAATTTGGAGAGTGTTTTCTTTGGAATATACAGGTATCTGCAAAAAAGGTTTTCAAAATTACATCTCTGGAGGCGAGGTGGGGATTTCCAAGAAAAACCACTTGTTTTAAATTTCCAAGAGACTATTCTATAGAGGAAGATTAATTTTAATAATTTATAAAAAAAATTACCACGCCCAAACAAATAACCTCGTCGCCAGTTAAATATATAACATATAGTTACAGATTTATGGTTCACGTGCTTATGAAGTTTTTTTTTTATTATTTTGGGTTTGCCCGAACTTGTAATATGGTGCGAAGTAGAAACTTTAGCCGGGAAGGGGCAAAAACTATATTCATTCGGTTTTTGGATATGAAACAGCTTACGGGGTCGGGTTTTTGTGGAAAGGGTCCGAAATAAATCAGAATTGCCACCAGTAAGAGGGCGTATGGATTAGAAATGTGTAAAGAAAATCGTATGCTATGGTATACGGATTCTACGAGTGCCTATGTATATTTTGGCAAATAAGGATTTTTCTGAAATGGTTACTGCATAAATATTTCTAAACCAGATATACCCACCAGTTGAGATCACAGTAAGTCACTAATTTATTTAATTAAAAAATACATTTGCAACCGAGGCTTGTATTTAAATTATAATTGATACTGATACATATTTATTTTGCAAGACACCTTTATTTTACCATAAATACAATATTAAGGTTTTCATTTTATGTGCAACTCAAGTTTAGGCTAATTAACTTCCTTGCATTATATTTCATCTAAGACGTTATAATATATGTTTATATTTAATGAACTTCACCTAATAATAGTATACTTTAAGTTCAAATTTATTTAACTTATAAATTGGCCGTACACACACGTACTCAATATTTTTTTTGATTTACCTTTTGATTTGAGTTACAAATTTATAAACAATTCTAGTGCTTAGAAATTGTAGAAATGCATGCATAGGTTTCTAACAGTAAATAAACAACTAAATAAACCCCTATAAATATCAACCACGTGCACATTAATAACACTGCTAAATATAAACAAAGCAAAAGAATGTATTCATAACCTAAAACCGTCAGTCTTATTTTATGCCTGTCTAAATGCCACCCCTGCTTGCACGTACAAATTCTTCAAACAATATATAGGTAAGTTTACGAAACAACCGCACAGTTTTCTACGGTTCGCAGTAGAAAGTTGCAACCAGCCCAAGGGATAAACAAAAAGGGGTACAGGCTTCACCGTAGCCCTTCGTTATTAATGTAATAACTGACACTTTGTTTTATGAGAGTTCCCACTTTACTAGTTTGTTCGCTTCCACGATAATATGCCTACGAGGCGTTGAAAGACGTTTCCTCTTTATGAATTTTATAACACGGATTATTATACATTAGGGCAGTTATTTAATTTTATATATGAACAATAATTTGATCTTAATCTTTTAAAGATTGAATAATTTTGTATTACATAAATGAATCTAAGCAGAAAAAAAAACTATTACAAATTTAAATTTTGTAACACGCTGATTGAAACTATATATCTTCAATGAGCATTAGAGCTGATAATAAAAAACAGGTGAGTATACTTTTAAATTGTAGTTGACAATATTCTCTATGGACGATTTTTGTCTTTTAAATTGAAAAAAGTATTCAAAATTGTTTGTCATTTATATGGCAAAACAGAAGAGAAGAACTGAATAATAAACCGTTAAACAGGTGTTTATTAAGATTAATTTTAATCCATGATAAAATTGTAATGAGTTTGATTGGGCGTATTTTTAATGGTGATAATTTGGAGTTCTGTTAAAATTTAAATTAGTAAAAACTACTTGCCAACAATAATCTTAATCAGTTATTGCAAAGCGAAAGTACGTTTAACTCCACAGCTGTTGCCAACATTTGAATTTTAAAAATTTCGACGTACGGTTAGAAGGCACAATTCTAAAGCAAGCTCCAACGAGCACGTATTTTAAAAACAAAAGCCAACTTCACATTTCAGGACGGCACGTATCTAGACTGCGCTCCAATCGCAGCTCGAACTGTCGTTGACATTCGATATCAGCAGAACGTTCCGGACATTCAAGAATTTCCAATAATATCCTCTTCTTATTCGAGACCTGTCTAGGTAATGCTCCTCTAAAACAAAGCAGTTAAAGTTCAAAATCGAATGTATTATTTGACATGTATGCAAATGGAAACTTTGAAGAGATTCAAGACACCGTAAAGGTAAATTTGAAAGAGTTTCCACATTGCAACGTAGAAAAATCTGGAGAAAAGTTGACTTTAAAAGAATAAGGAGGAAAAGAATTATTTATATTTAATTAAAATTTATATCCTCACAACCATTTAAAATAACATTAATAAGAGAATGTATTTATCATATTTTATGAATAACAAATCCACTATATGTCTTTTATTACCCGTATTATGCTTTTATGTTACACTCTATTCATATTTTGACGATTAGTTCATGAATGAAGACGCTTGCGAAGGGGTGACGGTATTGAAAGGAAAGTCATTAACCCACTTCCACGTATATTTTTAGCTCAGCCTGCTTAATAATAGTTTATGCTATCGCAGTTCGTTCAACTTTTCCTGCTGCGTAAACAAACCGAACAAAGGAAGTTGAAGTCGTTAAGGCTAATACTAAACGGACAAAGTTTTGACAGCTTCTTACTATTTTTATTTAAGGATGTTGTGGTCATGCAATGAACAACATGTGTTGACAAAGACCTCACGGGATTAATTTTAACCGTTTCATTATTCAAAAATTGATTTATCTCTTCAAACGCTTGTATAGATGATGAGAAATAGTATAATTACTATGTTAATATTCTTAAACACTCGATTGCCGTTTTGCTAATTGAAATCGCAGTAACTAAATTATTATTACTTATGATGTCAGTTCACCTAAATATAATGTTTCATAACCGTTAATAATGAAAGTTCATTTATTTAATTAAATTATTGCAATTCAATTAAAGTAATATAAATTTGGAAAAAAATATTATTTCGAATACTTATGTGTATCTGTTAATTGCAATGAAAATTAAACTTCATTAAAGTTGAGTTCAAAACAACTCCGTCTTTATGACACGTAATAGTATTATTTTAAATAATATACAAGTATTTCGATGTTGATAATAGTATTATTAAGCAATTCTTAACTTTCATGTGTAATTTTGATCCCTGATTTCCATTTACAACACTTTCTTTCTGATTTTTCATAAATTACATAAAATTCAAAGTACTGATTAATTACTGTTCTACATATCAACGCATTCCAAACCATTGGTCCTAGGGACATAATACACACATAAAAAAAGTCTAAGCAACACACTATTTCAAATTATTAATTAATTATCATATCATTTCTTACCAAGTAGGTAATACCGATGTAAACTTTTTGATCTAGAGGACATATTGGCTGGTTATAAAAAAAATCGAGTATCATGTTTTTTTTCACAAATTTAAAAGCGAATGCATTTGTTCAAATTTTATAGCGTTTTCTTTGCTTATTAAAATTTAATATTCTGTATCAATTTTATGATTTAAACAATAATTTGAAAAAAGTTTTGAACAAATTTGGATTTGAGACATCTTTTACGTCTTTGAGCGACGTCATTTGTACGTTGATGAAATGCAAAGAGCTGTAAGGATGTTGCAAGCGGAAAAAAGTCAATCTCAGGTATCTTGGTATTTTGGTGTCAATAGAAGCGTTATTTGCCATCTTCATCAGCGTTACACTAACATGGGAGATCCTGCTGAGCAGCACCCAGGTCGAGGAAGGAGTACAGCATGGCAAAATCGATACATACAACTGAATGAAGACACCAGCCGATATTAACCGCCCGAGAGATAGGTTTAAGGCTACAAAATTTAAGTAGTGTTGTTGTTAGCTGCCGAACTGTGCGAAATCGATTGCATGAATATGGCCTACGAGTACCACGGGCAATTAGGTGCCCACCGGTACGTCACGGGAATCGCGCTCGTCGAAATGAACGGTGTAGGGAACATTACATGGATCCAGGAACAATGGGATAAAATTTTATTTTGCGATGAGTCATGATTTGGGTTCAAGCCTGATACTAGAAGAGTAAGTGTGTACTGTCGTCCTGGAAATACTGAAAGACTGAAGTGCGTTCAGGAAGTGCATCCATACAACGGCTCAACAGTTATGGTATGGGTATTATAAAAAACAGACGAACTGAGCTCGTTTTTGTAAATGGTAATATGAACGCTGTAAATTCCGTTGAGGATGTTCTAAGGCCTTATATCCATCCATTCGTACAAACGCTTGGCTCTGATTTCATGTTGATGAATGACAATGCGCGTTCACATACAGCTTTGCAAAGATGGTAGTACTAGGCAAGGGAAAACATCCTTGGCCTGCATAATCGCCAGACCTCACCCCCATCGGGCATGCATGGGACTTGCTCCAGAGACGTGTTTTAAAGGACTTGGATGGAATGACAACAACCCAATAACTGATGGACTTACTAAAATTTTATTGGGAGCAATCACCGCAGGATAACATTAACAGTATCATCGAGTCTAGGAATAATCGGTGCCAGCGAATTCTCAATAATAGAGGAGGCCACACTTATTTTTATATTAATTTATGCAGTTTTTGTACAACTATTTAATTTTAGTTTAAGTTTAGTTGATTAGGCTCCTTACTTTGTACTACGTATATACAGTACTTACTCGTAATTATTGTTAATTAAGATTATTAAAAAAAAATAAAAAAAAACAATTGTTGTTTAATATCAAAAAATCATTAAAAATAAAATAAATAAGAAAATACTAAGGATTTAATGCGAAAACACATTGTAAAATTGAAATGTGTAAGTGTTGCTTAGACTTTTTTGATGTGTGTATTTGAAAGATGTGATCTTTTTGATATATAAGTATCCACGGTTTTTTGAAATTCTTCATACTCAAGTGAAATTTTTTATAAGAATAATAATAACTTTTTATAAGAAGAAATATTAAATAATTAGCTTAATATCAAATAAATCGATTAACCAAGCACAAAGAAACGGATACGTTACAGTTAGTGGAAACATAAAATAATAACATTTTTAATATTAATCATTATTCATACCCGAAGTTTGGAACTATAAAAATAGTTATTGTAATGTGTGTAGGAATATTAAATTAAATTATGGATGCGACATAAGCCGCCGGTGGAACGTCGTCGACGGGCGGTGGATTTTATTGAGAAGCTAATTACCTAAGACATGGGCTGCGGGTATACCATCCATCAATCAGGATCTGTCCCGGGCCTGCGCACCGACTAATTTGCTCGTTTGTTTTGCCACTAAGCCTCGTGCGGCTTTGGCAACGGCAGCGGCTGATAAGTATTTGATGGGCGGATAGATAATGATTATGTAATATACTTCCACATATCAAATTTTACATTAAAATAATTTATAAAAATCTTATAAGTAACTTGTGTTCCAATTAAAATAACGAAAATAACGTGAAAGGTTAGGTAAGTATGACACGGTTTGATATGGCCATTTTAAATTAATAGTTTTCTCATAATTTAAATCTACTGTTTTATTGGGTAGAGGAATCACTTAGAGTAACTTTGTAAAAAAGTATTTTGAAAAAGTATGACATAGCAACCATTATTAACCAAATAACCTTTTCTTTACCTAGAATTACGCTTGAATAGTGTTTAATTTAGTGATAAGTATTTTATTTTTAAAAAATAAAAAAAAAACTGCCATTTACGAAATCCTTGATGTATTTGTTTGAATGTTAGAAATAAGGAAAAATATTTAATGTTTCTAGAAATAAAGAAGTATATTACGAAATATGGAGATGGGAGTGTAAAGGAAAAATATATTTTAGCGTTGCTTAACCCGTAGCATTCAAACAAAGGGAAGAAGCTAGAAAGAAACAAAGGGTGTGAACATCAAACTTCAGATTGTGAGTAATAAAACAGTTTCTTCCGAATAGAAGGGGACCTTTCGCGATACTTTTGCAAGGGAATTTTCCTCTCTGTTTATATCTAAATGGATTATTGCCTTAACAAAAAAGAACTGCAAATATTTAAAGAAAGACAATGTATTTTCTCTTTTTATAGAAAAAGTAACAAAAATAGTAACATTCAATAGTGTTCTATTTACTTTCTTTAAACAATTCATTTTAAGAATTTGTTGATATGATTTAAATGATACTTAGGTTACCAATTATTCTATTATGAAAATTGTTACGAACGATTAAAGTACTAAAGCAAAATGAGTGTATCATATAAATAATTTAATTTCTTTTTAATAAAAAAAAAATCCAATAACCTTTAGTGTTAATAAAAATAGTATACTATGTTAATTTTTAACATAGTTTATTAAAGTAATTTAAAACAAGACAACGCATAATTTATTAACATTATTTTCTTCTCATAATAAACGTTAGTAATACAAATCAGAGAAAACTTTTGCTTCCAACAATTTATGTACAAGTTTTCGTAAAATTGCAACAAAACGAAAACTAAAGCAATAAATACAACAAAAACCATTCAACAGCTCAGCAGAAAGAGACTTATCAGAAACTTTAGAAATCTTTCCAGATCAAAACATGCGATGTATTACGTTCGACACAATATACATTGTCGGGATAGTGAACTTTCAATTTTCTTGAATTCCTTATCGTAACTCTAACGTAAATAAAAATATCAAATGAAACACGGAATTTCTATTCCCTTTTCAGATAGAATACTGACTTGACATGGAATATTTTAGGGATAGGAAATGTCGACACGACGTAAATTCTCAGAAGCAGCGCACAAACATAATTGTGATAATAATTTAGGAAGGTTCCGCGCTCGTTGGCATGAGGATCACGAAGCACTCTATGAAACTTGACGAAGGCTCTGGAAGGGAAAGTTTCCTAGCAACGGCAATGTCCCGTCCATATAAATGACTGCAAATTGTGTGGCAAATATAGCCATAGTAGAATATTCACGAGCCTGCAGCAATGTGTTTCTTTTTTCTTTTAGAAAATAGTTTTGTTCACAATAATATTTATTATTTCTTTAGTGTCTTCAGAACTGGACCTTGAAACTCATATTAATTACAAAGGAAGAAGAAAACTGACAAAGACATAAAATATAATAAAACAGAAAAGGACAAACATTTTAATAATCATTAGTTATGTGAAACGATGGCTAGTTAGACGAGTTAGATTTTCGCAAAAAAAATTTCAAACCATCTCGTCTCAGTTTCAGTTAATGACATTCTCAATATCGTTTCAGTACAATTTTTTTAATTAATTATGGTATTCTTTTCAAAAAATTTGGATCACAGGTTATTAATTATAACGACATGATTTTTTTTTCAAATCTGCAATGTTAATTATTAATAGATTAAGATATCCTTAGACTTAGTTAATGTGTACAGATTATTATTATTTATTGCACATTACTCATGTTGCTAACTTGTATGATTTTATAATTTTATATAGTAGATAATTGATTTAAACAAGCATACTTATTTAAGATTTATTTACATTCTAATATGTAAAGTGCTTAAAGTATGAAACGAAAATTTTAACTAAAATTTATATTAAAATGTTTGTAAGAATATAGTGCAAGGTATTCGATTTAGGTGTGGGAAGTTTTATTCCTAGTCCCTACGGTATTGTAGTCACCTGTAATAAAAGGAGAAAAATAGCTGATTCGATCTGATATATTACAAACACTCATGGAGTTACAGCAAATGAGGCAACATATAGGTATAATGTGTGACATCGTATATGTAAATACATGATCTCTATTATTATTGTAAGTATTACGAAATATTAACAATAACGTGAAACTCGTAAAAAATAAACGATCTACAACATGAGTGGCATCTGTGACCGATATCCATAGCGTCTCTAATTAAAAATGACACTTTTATAATTGCCCGAATGAGAATAGAGAACGTTCCATGAGTTCCCGGCCGAGGTGAGAACATTAGGGGAATATTAAAAAACAAATTCGAATGCAGACGCGAGCGTGAAACAGAGCCACAAATGTCAGAAAAGCTTTAATTTATACCGACCATTTGAAATACGGAAATTTCGTGGATACCTCATTCCGTATTTAATACGCTGCAGCTATTAATATCGCCCACGGCGGCCGGCATTAGAAATAATTTTGAGATTTTCGTAACGTTCACTTGATTATTATTATAAATTGTGGTTACGTTGACAGTATTGACGACCTACTGAAATTGGTTACATAGTCCGCCTACATAAAGATGTCAAATAAATACAATTGTAATCGTATACCTTAAAAAATAAAATAAGATAACAACACTGAGTTTACAATCTGTATAAAGATAAAAGGTTACAATTACAGCGAGTTTTTAATTATTTTACGTTCCTTCTCACGTTCGTACATAAGTATATAGTACATGGTTACCAACTGCCATATTAGCAACCCGACAAGCTTAGCAAAACTATCAGATATTATGAACATTATCAACCAGTGAAATAAATCGTGATAAATTATGTTTTCTTTTTCTCACTACTCTCCTACGATTTATAAAAATTTAACGGCAAAACGTCATCGTCATGTAATTATTGTAATTTCCTTTACATAATCTGTTAGTAGTATCAAAAGTTGAAAAATATGTCATAATCACGAATAGCAGTATTTTATCATTGACGGGAACAGCGTAACACAGTTATATGGGCAAAAACATGTACTAGAAGGGTTTAATAAACTTGTTTCGTTTTAGGTTGTTCGAAATGTCAAATGATTTTCATAATATACCGGAAAAAAGTCAACTGACGCACTTACAATTCACTTCACGAGTTGTACTATCCTAAGTGTTACTCGCTGTAAACTTTTTAATTAGCAGCGAGGATCTTAGTCAAATAAGACCGGCTAATTGATCCGACGACGTAGCAATTTAAGCCGTATCTTCATGATAATCCCGACGGAGATGGAACAAGTTTCATTAATAGACAAAGAACGAATAGAAATTCTGAATGTTGTACTTATTATTTCGGTGTAGATTTTATTTTTTACCTATACGTATTGATTTAACATTAAGCACAGCGTTAGCACAGAAAGGGATAATATTAAATCTTGTAACACGACTAGTATAACTTTTTTTATTAACAATGGGCTATAACACTTAATTTCATCTTTTTTTAATCTGTTTACAGTGAAATCGTAGATAGTGTAACTTGCAGGCCCAAAATACTCTGCCCTTCACATGTATGGCTGACGGAATACAGCAAAGCTGTTATGGCTGTAGATTACCTTTTCTCTATTCACTTTTTTCTACTTTCCAAAGCTTGTAGTATTCACCTTTCTATTTTTAATCATTCAATTACTTTATCTCAGACCATATCTTTTCAATTTGTTCTTTCCATTCTTCTCTAACACCACTACTAAAAGACTTCTAGATGTGATTGTCAAAAAAACATGGATCAATTAAAATTCATGGCTCATCTATGTTTTAAGCATCGGTGTTTGAGATAAAAGAAAGCTGTAAGGTAATGAGTATACTATCTTTCGCTTCATTAGCGCGGTATTACATAAATGATATTTTACATTCTGTAATGATTCTGGCCTGGAAAACTGTTAATACTAATGAACAGTTTTGATAACTCGTGTTGAGTAAACTGGAAGAATTGTAGATTACAAAATTAATATAAATTATTATTAATTCGACTAAATAAAACAAAAACCAAGTCCCGCCTTTCTTAATCACAAATATTACGAATAAAATCTCTACGCGCTTCGCGGCTCCACGAGGCATCCTCAGATGTTACGGGATCGACCCCCCGACGGCAAACAACCAGGTGGAAATTAGCAAATAAATTTTTATTTTATATTGTCATGGAGTTCCGTACGGTGATGCTTGAATTAATAAATTAAAATTATATATATGATTAAAAAAATGATCTACTGTATATTTAGATGAAAATAGGAAAATTAACTCTGTAAATAAGTTATAAACTTTTTTAGTAGTGAATAGTGAAATATCAATATTAATATTTAATTAGACTAATTGTGAGCCATATTGAGAGACAATTTATCAAACACATAAGAAATTTAATAAAAATACTTATTGATTACATATTTCAAGGTAATTTTTCAATTTAGAATGTTTAAACACAGGTTGCCCTTAAATATTTGAAATTAAATTATAATTAATAAACGTTCCAAAGTTTTCGAACATAGAAAGTAATGACTAATTAAAAACAATTTGTACTTTCTAAAATAATGTTGGGAGAGCAACGGTCACTGGGGAAATTTTTCATTAAAATTAAGGTCGACCGGCTCAGGATAGCATTAATCAAGCCCGGAAGTAAGGGAAAAAATTTAATTGGACTAGAGCTTACCGACGTACGAGCTTCTTTCATTGTATTTATTTTATTTTACACTTTATTTCTGAACAACTAAGGCTAAAATTTGCAAGTTTTAAATTTTGTTAAATTCGCGCGTAACTTGACAAGGAACAGTTGCAAAAATCGGAACATTGGTATAATTACGCGAAACGATAAAACAGGCGTAATTCTATACGAGATTGTGAAAAATGTCGTGGATTTTTATTTAATTTGGAACTGCTACCCGTCATAGCCGTATCTGTGATCTTTCAAGTTATCGCTGCTTTTACTTCAGTTGCGATAGCTAAGCGAACGGGAATATCGATTTCACTGTTTATCGTAATTTTCAATCTCAACATGTTTACTAAATTTATTAATAGTTAAAAATGACATCTCTAAAATGTTAATTATACTAAAAATTGTTGTAATGTCAACGGTTTAAAAGGATGGAAACTGATTTTTAAGTTATTTCTTTTGACTGCCTCCATAGTACTGGCGTCTCAAGCTTGCCTTGTAACTCAGATGCATCGGGTTTGTTTCCCTAACTACACGAGTAATGGAGATTGGATAGTGGTAGGTTTTTTCAACTCACCGGATTGGTTACCACCCTCAATATCTATCTGCCGCTCTAATAGTATTGGTGTATTCCAGCAACATCACAATCTCGATGCGTTTCGCCACTATACGTAGCATCTCATGAGATTATAACGATCCGACAGCGCGATGTAGTAATAATGCTTTGTTTTATCGAGTTATGCAGTTCTGTATAGTAACTCTTGGACCAAATTAAATAAAATAAATATTAATAATAAACATTAATAATATTCATTATCACGACAAAACTGTCGTGTTTGAAATTCATCAATTCAGATATCGTCATTGAAAATGAAAGTGTGTTTTGTCGTATTGGAAATCAATGGTGTTGCTGGTATTGCAGTGGACGTGAGCCCGTCGAAGGGGAGAAAGTTTTACGACCGCCACCCTCGACTTTGCTACGTTAGTCCGAGTTGTTTTCTTGACACAATAGTATAACCAAAACCTTAAGATAACCCAATAAGACTATTAAAATATTAATTATACTATTTTTTAATATTTCTTTGTCTTATTATTTATGTATTGTTTTACGGAATATTAAAGAAACTGTATTAAATGCATGAAAATAACGCGGAGTTAAAATAATAAAGGCACCAGTCTCCCACCCTTGATTAATTCATTAAGTAGTTAAAATAATACAAAAAAATACATATTGAACTATGGGGATATCTAACTAAAAATATGTCTAAATAAAGATAAATTACCGCAATGCCTACTTCGCAAGGCTTAGCAGAGACGAATATTACTTTTAGGCAAATTTTATAGTTCAAACATGACACAGATACACAAAAAAGTACAAAAAAATAATTTCTTGTGATTTATTATTGTAATTATCCATTAATTACAGATCCGGATTCATAATTGGTGATATTTTATTTTATTAATGCATTAATTAAGACAGGTGTTTAAGAAATGTGCATGTAATACTAAATTGGATAAATTATAACTACGAACGTAAATCGCAAAAATAATCCTTTCACTTGAGATTATTATTATTATTAATTAAAGTTTTATCGCTTATTAGTCGAGCACACTCCTTTACAGAATTTGCTTTATATAAAACATAAAATACTCTTAAAATACTCTGCTTATAATAATATAAAATATATAATACTCGTACTTATCTGGTATAATGCTGTTATTTACACATGTATAGTGAACGAATTTACCTTAAAAAAATTGTGTACTACGACGTCAAGAATGCACGAGCGTCTTGAGACGGCCCCCTAAGGGCTAGCTGCAATTTTACGAGCGGCTACCCCCTGGATACGGTCTCCCTTACATACGCGTTACAATCCTATGCACAATACAATACGGGTTTGTAATTTAGCAGCGAAAATGAATTACTTCACCGTTGTTTTTCACGGCAAAGTATATGTACTTTTATCGCTATAAATAAAAAAAAATACTGGTAGTGGATCTTTGTTATCGGTGTCCGTCTAGGCAGTTACTAGAGCCTATTTTTATCGCCAAGCATGTGCGAATATGAACTATATTACGATTTGGATGCCAAGAGAATTAAGATCCTAGCAATTACTTTTTAACGTTCACAATAGATGCCAATTTGACGTACTACACTTATTACTGACATTAAAAGATTTTATTTGAATACTTTGGAATGATTTGTACTATTTTCATATTGATTAAATTATTAAAATTAAAGAATGTCTACCTCTCGAATCTGACGGAAAATTTTAGAGCAAAGAAAACACATACTCCAGATTTCGCTCGACACCGAGAAAAGATAGCCTCTCTTGCAGAACGGGGTTTGGATAGCAAGTCCGCCTTCTTAGTGTCGCTGATTACAAAAATCTCTCCATTATGGCGTACAAAGTGCAAATAAGAGTTTCTATGTTTATACGGTTAAATAATAAACTAATATTATACCATCAATAAGTTGAATCAATTTGTCATACCTCTGTCATCGTTAAAGTGCTTTTATTAAACCGTTTGGCGTACTATACTACCAGCAACCAATTTCTTGCCATCGATCTGTACATTGATCTTGAGTGAACTGTGGACTGATTCATCTACCAGATGAATCAGTCCTTCCCATACATAGTTTTGTATCTTTAAATTTTATATATATAAAAAAGGGTTAAGACATACACATGCAGGCTTTACATAAACTCTCGTTGCTATTAAAACCGTACCACAGTTTTCCATTTGTCATAAAATATTGAATATATGACGATGATTTATCGCTGGAAGTCTTTAAACGATCAACATAAAAACGCCGGCCCAATTACGCACCATTTATATCTCATGCATATAAATCAAAGGTAATCACGGGCCAAAGCCAGCATGCTAATAATAGAGAAAGACGCCGCACGAATTGACTACAGCGACACTTGGGTGTATTAGAAATATGCTTTATGATTGTAACAGATAGCGGGATTACAAAATGAGCAAGGAGGAACGACAAAGAACAATAATAACATAGTATACTTAAATGAATATTTTGGACACGCAAGTTCACCGAGATCTAATATTTGTTTTAAATTGAACAATATTTATAGAAACAACACGTGTTAATTACACCATAGCAAGCAGCACTTAATATTCTCTTATATCTTACTGCGTGACCAGTAAAGTCAGACGACTAAAATGGTTAAGCTTTTGAGTACTTTCTATTAGATAAGATAATGATACATATTTCTAATTATTTTACATGTTCCAACATGCTCGCATAGTCATACTGTTACTTAAATATGCAAGTGCTGGATTAAAGCTGTTGTGGCGGAATATTAGGTATGGTAACTAGAGAGCGGGTTCAAAAAAACCTGACCACAAAATACACTCCACAATTTATGTTGCCCAAGAATCGAACCTCCATGTTACAAGACAGACGGTTTATCGCTACGCTACAAAAGCAGTCTATCCTTTAAACAGTAAAAACAATCGTACAATAGAGGATTCAATAAAAATTAAAACCGAAATAAAAAAGAAATTAACATAGCAACCTGACCCAGCAACTGCTATACCTACACAGTACACGCTACGTACAATGACAAATACATTGCAAAAACTACATGCCGTTTATTTCACCTATCCAGGGAATGTCCATGCGATAGCGAATTTAAAATTCCATTTCCTGGCATCGGGAAAACGCTCAAATAGTACACTGTTACATTTTATTCCATGCACTTTTACATTTATCTGGGTGTACAGTAAATAGAATTAAGTATTAAAATAAATTCGGTAGTATTTTAAAGTCTACATCATTTTAAATGTTTGCATTGAGTGTAATAATAAAATTACAGGGTCTTTTGTGTATACTATTAATCCACTGATATTTTTTTGTTTTTTTGTGCATTTCTGCTTGTAGTGGGAGAGCTTACGGTTCACCGGATTCGTAAGCCAGTTTCGATGAAGCTGTAATTGTCGTAAAAAAGACTAACAGCGTAAACTTCACCGAACCCAGCAGCAGCAGCACTTCTGCTTGGTAGCAAAAATACGATTTGTTGTACTAAAGACGCATTTTCTTGAAGATTGTCTTTGAAAAGAAGCGTAGTTTTAAGTTTATCTTATAATTTTATGATTCAAGCGTAACGTCCATACTCAATGATATAAAAAAATATTTGGTAATTTCCGCTTTGATTATAGCAAATTATTCATATAAAATACAATCACAACGTGTTTCGTCACTACACGTAGCATCCTCGGTAGGTGGTCCGGGTTCGACGTCAAGCTGTATTTTAGACGTAGTATTTACAATTAAGCAGAGTGGAAATTAGCAAAACAACTATTGTTTTAATCTGGTACACCCCTTGAATCAAACGATGAAATGATATGAATTTTATATTAGTTAAAATTTAATAATTTCTGTTGTTGTTAGATATCTGAATGATAATCTCATGATTAAAAGTATTTACTTTTAATTTTTTAATGGTATAATTCATTTATTAAAAATATAATTCGTATTTCTTGTTAGCCATCAACGAAGAGGCGCGACTGTCGCATTTTTTACTCGGTACGATAAATTGTTCGAGTGTTCTCTTGTAAAGTCAAACATGTTGGTGCAATTTTTTTTCGTACATTATTAATATTTTTCTAATTTTACTTTTTTCATGTTCAGATAAGGATACTGGACTTTTATAAGAGTCATCTACAGTGTATAGGCTTCATTAAGTGCAATGTTGAATCTAATACATTTTATAAATGGTTGCGTATAATGCTAGATGGCGTCATTATCAATAATTATTTTGTCTCATTGTATAATACCGTTAAATATAAAACAAGCATATTTTTAGTATATTTACAAATTTGTTTATTCATCATCTATTTTTTGGATTAAAATCTTTAAATTCATTTACTAGTTTTAAATATCTATTTTAACATGTTGTATAAGTAAAGGAATGAAAAATGGAAGGGTAGTAAAAAAAGTATATTACATTTTCGATATAATATATTTACTTATGCCAAATCAATCTTAGACACACATCAAAACAGACATAAGTAATATGCACAATCTATCTTATCTAAATCCAATAAAAGTAGATATACTCTATATTGTTTTACGTTAAACAATAATATGAATTAATTTCCCTCTATAAGTAAAACTTTAATAAAAATCATGTAATAGTATAAATATTTACAAAGTTCAATTTAAGGCACTTGATTAGTGAACTGCCATTATGTAGATATAAGTACAAATATAAAAAAAAAAACAATGATATAATATTGTCCGCTTGATGGCACAAAAATGTTTCAATGAACGAATTGCACTATAATCGTGTTGAAACAGTATTATTATTAATTACAGCAGACAGACAAATATCGTTTGTACGTTATTATATTCATTTCATCACAAACTTTATAATCCAGTTAGGTTATTAATTTCAAGAAAACAAATGATCCTATGGCATCGCATTTTCATACACAGTAAATGCTTGTTTTTGTAAGCAAAAGGCGAAAAATATCACTGTTTTACTGGATATATCTAATAGGTCTGAAGTATTTTAAATCTTAACAATAATTAATTATTTATTTCATGTCAAAAAGAAAATTTGTATACGCTTAATAATGTCAACAACGGATTCACACTAAAAAATAGATAATTTAATTTTATAAAAAAAAATTGTAAACAATATTTATAAGCATGCAGTCGAAACAAGTGTTCGTTGTTTTGTAAAAATTTGTTACGGTATGTAATAAACGATCAAGAATCGTTTTCATAAACGTTTTTAAACTTTGAAAAAATAAACACCAGCAAAATAATTTCAATGTCAAGGTAACAAGGTGAGTAAAGTAGGAAGACGTTTATTGTATATAAAATATAATATGTGAATGACTTCTTTTAATATTGAAAGATGAAGTATTTTATAGAATTTGGATGATTGTTCACGAAATATTTAACAGAATTTGGATGCAATGTTAGTTTTAAAAGCAGCGAATGAGAAATAAACAAATTAAGTACTTAAATTATGAAGTAAACATGGACGGAGGATGTTAACTGAAAGTTATGAAGTTGAAAAAATTTGTATCCGATCATATGACCAGTTAATTTTATTACATATTTAGCTACTGCACGAATAATTTGTAATTTAATTTTCGCAAGATCAATGGAACCAATGCGATGTTAATAAAGTCATACTCGTAACTCTTAATATATTCTTCTAATCTAATCAATAAAATAATTTTACTTTCAATTAACGAATGTGATAATTGTTTTAATCTCAATATCAGATCTCTCTATTTAATGCTTTAGTCTCGACTTGTTATTATATCGAGTATAATAAAATATTAACCAAAATAACACTCCTATTGCACTAATGTTATTAAGTTATTGAATTATTATTGCTTTCATATTATTTCATATAATCTATGTACAAGACAATAAGCTGTACCGAATGCCCGGTTGCGCTTGTAAGAACAGTATAAGATTGACAGTAAATATTTTATTTCATGAAATGTATCCAATTAAATAGTTCAAATATTTCATGTGTTGTCAACGTTTATTAGAGCATATATATTTTTATAAAGTATTTCCGGGCAAGACATAATTATTTTTAAATTCCACTTAAAATATAGATGGATTATTATTAAAATTTGAATCGGTTTAAATGGTGAGAGATGAATACATATCAGAGATTCTCTAGAGAGATTTTAACAAAGGCACTACTAATAAAGTTAGACAACTATGTGAGCTAAACTATGGAGATTAATTATTCAATGTGCTCATTAAAAATGATTACATGTATAAAGATTAATATTTAGCAAAGTTAACAATAATTTAATCTCTTATAAACTTACTAAATCATTAAATAAGCATATAACAATTTGTATATAGAACCATGTAGGTGAATAACATTGTACATTGATTAAGGCACTTATGATGCAAAAAAATATCAATTCTTTATATATATATATATTAAGCACTAGAGATTAAAAATAAATCGTTAATAATATAACGCCTATGAAAAAGAATTTATCGATTACTTATCAACTTTCTTTTGGTGATGTAAACGGGAAGACTAATTAATTTTGATAATTTCTGTTTAGGAGGGAACAATTCTCATAAAAAATATTAGTTACTCTTTGGCTTTGGAGTTTGAAAATAATGTCGAAAAGTGTGCTAGAAAGCTGATAAGTTCGTTAATGTTATCTAATCGAACCATGAAAATCGAATAGCAGTCCAATTCGAGAAGTTGCGCAGTTGTGTTATAATTAAGGCTTATTACATTACTATACTTACATTATTTTTTAATTCTTCTTAACTATTGATTATTGCCTGTTGTGATGTTGGCAACTATCTTCTTTATACGGTGTTCAAGTGTAGTTTTTATAGCAACTTACCATAGAGTTTGAACAAAATATTTAAGCAATTTGTACTTTTATTTATTCTATATACTTTAACTAAGGTTCATAGTGTTAATAAATTTAGATTAAAAAAAAATAATGTCATTACTTGAAATTTACAATTATACAAATGTCCAATAGGATAATGTTATTTATATTCTTGTATCTGATAGTAACTTCATAATTTCGTGTCGTGTATAAATTCATAAAGAAAATTTCAAATTTGAAATATAAAAATAGACATTAGACAACGTTAAATAGTTTTTGCTATAATTGACATACAAAATGTAAGAGCCAACAAATGTAATTCAAAATTGACAGTGAATATATACTTATTATAAAGATCTCTTTGTAAACTTAAACTTAATTCTTAACTAAATTTAGCGCCGTTGAGGGACAAACGGGTAACCTAAACATTTCTAACAACCAACACGATTAAGCGACATTACAATACATTACAGTAAATATAAACGATGGCGTGTGCCATTTCGAGAGAAAAAAAATGTAAAATAAATGTTAATAAAGTTCATTATGTTATAAACATAACAGGCATATAAATGTTAATAGTTAGACTATTAAAATACATAGTATATGTTAACGTGAAAGGCCCAACAGCTATAGCTACATGGTGATCGATGTTCCGATGAATATGTTACGCGGCTTCTAGGGTTCCGTTGAGGGCGGGCGGCCGCGTCTTCTGTTAGTTCCTCAGCTCC
The DNA here is from genome assembly GCA_018245475.1 of Pharmacophagus antenor. Taxonomy (NCBI): domain Eukaryota; kingdom Metazoa; phylum Arthropoda; class Insecta; order Lepidoptera; family Papilionidae; genus Pharmacophagus; species Pharmacophagus antenor. The sequence continues at coordinate 6,979 of DWQX01000435.1, read as the reverse complement.
GTTAGCACTCACCTAGCCGGGTTAACGAGAAGAGAGAAAACAGAATGTTAGTATCGATCAAAATGTCATGGTCCGACTACACGTCTAGCCTCAATCGCGAGTACGGGAGTTCCAGCGCTTTAGAGCTGCCGTCGCCGGCCGGTTATATATACGACGCGTAAATCTAATACGTAATATTGATAATCTTACAATTACTACATTATTGTCTCTATTCACATGTATTCAAAACAAATATTCCGTTCCGAACGGTGACCTGCACGGCATGCAGCTAACAAAAGCGATAAAACGTGTTCTCGGATTGATGTGACCGGTGTACGAAATTTAAATTAAATAAATAAACTTTAAAAAAATCCAGGGAGGCTATCAGGCATTCGTGCCGAGACATTAGATTTTGCTCTGTTTTTTTTTTGGCCCAGTTAATATAATTATATACGGGATAAACTTAATTCATTAGTTTACGTAGTTAATGGTTTGAAAATGTTAAATAATTTAGTATGATAATGATAATCTACAATATAGGATTAAATGCCCAATAGTTCCCAATTGGAGCAATGCTTGATACGAACGGTGTGTAGGTTTCGTTCGTGAATCAAACATTGTCCAAACAAACAAGCATAGGTAATAAATTTCATCACTTATGTATAACCATAGCACCCCAATGCAAGTATGTAAGTTATTCAAAACTTTGCTAAGAAAAAATTCAATAATAATTGTATATGATAGCATTCATTTATAATGTTGTTAATAATAAGTTTGTGATAACGTATCGACGGCGTCATTACATATTTGCATGTTAGTGACTCATATAATATAAATACATAGTTACAAATATTCTGCAAGTTGTGACAATAGCAGTTATGGTAGTGCACTTCGTATTTGTAGTAAACAAACTGGGGACTTGGCCTTGTGGAGTTGCAATGTTAGTCGTGTGAGGCTACAACTGTCCAAATGACTACACGGCATCAATATTTACTGATGAATTACAGAAAAGAAAGAATAAAACAACATTAAAATATTAGCGCGACCTAAACCAGCTAATGAAAGAACAACACAGTTTTAATTTCAGACAATTTATTGCATGTAGGTAGGTATATATTCTGAAAATGCATTTAATATTTACAATCAACAATTTTAAACAATATCTTACATAAATTTATCGCTTATATAAATCATCATAAAAAAAATATGAATAGCATTTTGATCTTTAAAATATTTCGTGTAAAAAGCGTGATAATACGTAATCGGCATACGTATGCCTTTTTTTAAATCCACAAGGACACAAGTGCATATTATATCTTAATAAAAAACCTTCAAATAAGAAAGCCTAATATAATTATAACTAAGGCAAAATAGAAACAACTAGCTTAACACTCTACACATTAAAACCTTATTTTGACTATGAAAAAAAAGTTGTGATTATTATGAAAATATTAAGTCAAAGGATAAGCATTCGGTTTAATACTGGACTGATGGCACATTTCTGAAAATGCTCACTCCCTTGACAAATACTGGACAAAAATTTAGGAAAGAAGGACGTCACAACCCGATCTTAGCACCTGCGTTGTATTTATTTGGCAAAATGTAAAACTGTAACTTAAATACATCGAGAATAAACAAAGGTCATTAATAGAAGTTATGATCAACATCGTCCATTATCGCGATCCTTCTTTCCATATATCATATTTCTAAATGATACCCGAAAACAACTCGAGACGTGATCACTTAATAAATTATTGTGATAACTAACACATGTTGTGATAACAAACCCAAAAAAAATTTAGTGAGGCCAATAAATTTGACAACGTGGATTTTAGATCTACTAATAATAAATTTGTAAGCAGAACAAAAATTCAATTTTAGTGCCTTACGTCACAACATGTTGGCAGGTTTAAAAATCTATAAAAAGAAATATAAAAATCACAGTTACAAATTATGCAGTGTCACTTCAGATCCGGTATGAAGTAGTGATGGGCATAATATCTTATCCTCAAACTAATCAATAAGAATAAGTAATAAGTACACGACAAAATAAATAGAAAGGACACAGAGAGACAATAAAGCAGAGGCACCCACGCATTACCGACGAATACTTTTGCTTGATACTAAACTACGTGATATAAAGATTTTTGTGTTACATCATAAGCAATAAATGCGCCAATTTCGTGTCAATATGCCAATAAGTAAATTTAAATTGCAAGAAGGAATGAAAATCAACATTTAATAATAATGACACGGAAGTGTCACATTTTAAAAAATAATTGAAAAAAAAAATGCAAGCTTATTCATCGTACACATGCGTGCGTGCGCGCTTTTTACCTTGTGAACAAAATGGCGGCGCGAGAGCGTTTTGGCGGGAATTAAGGCGCCGGTAAGGCAGTGCGCTGGTAAGGGTGCTCCCTCACTTGCGCGAGCCGTCCTGCCCTCCGCACCACACCTAGCGGCATACGGATATTTATCATCTGTGTCTCGACAGAACATCATCTCTCGTTCAACTGCGGGAAGCAGTACACCCAGCAAACTCTTTTTCAACATTTTAGAAAGTGTAAAGAGTGAATAAATTTTCGAATAACATTTCATGCTTTCGGGGTGACCAAACCTTAATCCATAAATGCTGGAAATTAATGTAATCTCATTATTTATAGAAGAACATAATATAAATTTCGAACTAAACTTAACTATAATCGCAAATTATTACTGCCCAATTTTTTCTGTTATATTTTCTTTAGTCAATTTGATAACATTTTTCACTTTTCTTTTTTTTTGGCAGTATCTCTAAATCTAACATATCTATGCCTATGAGTTACTTATTATTAAATTATTGCTTTGGAAAAAAATAAGAAAAAATATATAGGTAATTACTGAGAAGTAAATTTCGGGCCTCGGTAAACCCATCAAGGTACAGATAATGGCTGGTTTAATAATTTCATTTTTATTCGACTTGATAATTCGCAATATATCTAAGTAAAATAAGGCTGTTTATTTTCATAAAGCTCACTCTTTTTTATAACATCTAAAAATCTTTAAAAGATAATAATAATGCTTAAACCTATGGTATGTGTATAAATATTATAAATTTACTAATAAATTATGAGTTAAGACAAAATCACTTCTCATGATTTACAGCGTGTATATCATCAAACCGCCTAGAATGTTCTAGAATTATTGTTTGTTTTATATATATATATATATGTATTAAAAAGTGAGTGTTGTTAATTTTGAATTAAAATTTTGTTAGGATTTTTGTACACGTTTTGGTTTTAAAATCAATTTCATTTGGTCCCTTTTGCTTGTAATTGCTGATTTTATTTTTCAACAAACATTTCGTCATTCAGTGCTTTAGATAGTTAATTACAAAAATTTGTTTTGTTATCGACAATGAAAATTCGAAAAAAAATAGGAAACTGTAATAGATGAATTTCACATGCAGATTATTGTATTTAGATTTCATGAAATCTACAAACTAAACAAGTCGAACAAAAATTTGGACTCACATTAACAAATGTTAATATATTAGTTGTGTTACAAGCAAGGGTTATCACAAGAACTATGTATTAATGGGTTTTTAAATTATTCTGAATTGTCGAATTTAAATACATAATAAAATAAATAGGAAAATAAACAATCTACGTCTTTGTGTATGAAACATCGGTAACTTGATAGAGTTCTATTGGCAGTTTCGATAAGATTAAACTAAAATATTTAACTAAAACAACGAAACAAACTGCCACCCTCCTTATCACAAGGCAACGGTTAAATAGAATTCGCAATAAATACCTGAAAATAATTTATAATAAATCTGTATAAATATTAATAAAATCTGATAAATAATAAATTATATATCTTTGTTTGTTCGTAAACAAAATATACTTTGTATGATAACTGTACAAAACTGGAGTCGTAAACAAAGCTCATCTAAAATTAATAACATAGAAGGTACAAAGATTCGAGTCACTAGGCTAGGTCGTACTTAAAGTAATAATATCTTAATCTATGCATATTGATCATGGCTTTTGTATGACTGAAGAGCGCGTCACCCGAAATAGTTTGCAGACGCATGAGAACTTAAGGACGGTATAATTGTTGTAGTAGCCGATACGGTGAATGTTGGAGCCGGTCGTATCTTATTGTGGTCTGATGCGAATGCGGCCATTGTCAAAAGCCAGCGAGTAGATATCTCGACGCTGTAACCCCATTAAAATGTTTTATTCACACACAGTTCATATTGGTTCGACGCCATTTTGTATTAGTCGGTTAGCTGCTGTGTAATTATGAATCGGGTATAGTTTACTGTTAGACTATAGATTAAGAACACATGATACACTTCTACTTAAAGTTTAAATTTCAAATAAATATTCTGTGTTAATGTATTTTAATTTTGATTGTTTAATTGAAAATGCAAATTAAGCTCTGCTTGAAAAATCAAAATACTACAAAAAAAAATAATTTACGCATGCAATTTTGGAACGAAATCAAATCATAACACGAGTTTATTTATACCTTACTTACACATGCAGTTGCTCTATTCGAAAATTTGATAATTGATAAATATCCATAAAATATAAGGATAGAAAAAAATTAATGTACACTTTAATCTAGCAACAATCTTGATATTAAACTTTGAACCCGATACCATGTAAACTTTTCATTAGAGTTATAAATTTGAAAGCATCTTATAACATGTATCATTAGTGTGGTTGAGGCAAAAAATCAAAAGTAGTTAAAATTATGTATATAGTAAACAGTGTAGTTAGAAAGTAAAACTATAAGTGATATATACCGTATATATAAAACATCTTAAAATATTGTTCTTTTTATGACCGCTAAACCAATCTGAATAAGATGCTAACAAAAATGTGTATGTTATCAACGGGCGAATAACCCACCCGTATGGTCGGCAGCCGCGTACTCGGCAGTGAGCAGCGGGTTAGCAGCGGCTGTGAGCGCTGCGTAGTTGGCATAGTCGGCGTACGGCGATGCGTAGATCAGCTGATGGGCAGGCTCGCCTGGGGAGAGGAGACCAGCCGCGGCCCCAGCGCCGGTTCCGTTCAAAAGCCCAGCCTGAGCTCCAGGACCAGCCGACATACGCGGGGATAATATCAGCGGAGCGCCGAGCGGCGCTTGGGTGCGCAATGCGACGCTGCCAACACCGGCCACTCCCCCAGTCGGCGCCAAAAGCCGTTGTGTCTCAGCTGCAGCCGCAGCCACGCGCCTCCATTCCTCGTCAGCTGTGAATTCCCCTTAAATGCATCAGCTATGTGGATTTTCCTTAATTTGTCTTTCAGTGGCATGCCTAGAGGGCAAGCTTTTGTACTTAAATGTATACCATATATATATGTAAAAAAAACAGCATTCATTTCTAAAATTTTAACTTTTCTTGTTTGTGGTCGCTAGTCAATGTTGCATTTCTAATTTAAAAATTTTCCTTTACATTTTTGCTTCAAGTGAGATAATAAGTATTTTTTGAAATGAATAGGAGTACCACCATAGCTAAATTGAAATGCTGTTAAAAATTGTTTGTCTTATTGGTGACTATGAGAGCTTCGTTGAAGTCATCGTTCGTGAATCCGAATCATAGTTACTACAAATTCTTTAAATGTGTAAGATGCTTATGAGCAGAGATTTCGTAATATTTAATATATAAAATCCTTTTCTGCATAAATATTTTTTTATATGTAAATATAATATCTATGAATTAAATTTATCACAATGGATAAAGAGCAATTCAGCTATTAAGCCAGTAAACATCAGATAGTCTAAAGCCTAGTTTCATTTCATTTTTATTGTAATCCGTAAAGAAATAAAATTGATAATTAACAAACCGTAACATGGTGAATATATTTACAGAGCCATTCTAAGTTGCTGTAACGATAAAAATAATTAATAAAAGAGATACACAAACCAATTTTGTTGTATGCCTATTAAGATGTAACCCATGAAAATCCATATAATAGACATGTATATAATCATTAAATAACTTAATATTCTCCAAATCAAGCAAACACATCCTTGTAAGATTTTTTATTTGCAATAATATTCGAACCAAACTGACTAATGCAATCGTCTTTCTTTCATGTTCCTGTGCTATTAGTAAAAAAAAAAAAACAATTTATTTAAGGAAGACACAGATGATCTGTTTTAATTACAACCACCTTCGCCATATTTTTAAACAGAAGTCCATTAAGTAATTTTGTAAATCACAGAAGTCAATCACATCACAGTATTATTTACAAATTCTTCTTACATTGATTGCTTACATATATATAATGAGAAAATATTTAAAACATTTTTATTGTTTAATTATTAAGAAATTTGAGATTCCGCTTAATAAGATCTAATTTAATTACATTAGATCATATTACTTTCTGAATAGGATCAGTTTTCAATAAAACAATTGATTCTTAACAATAGATACATTAAATTTCTAAGAATTTACAATAATTGCAAAAATATATTTGAATCATTAATAGATCGCCACTTATTAGTAGATACCCTCTATAGTTCGTAGCATTAAAGGTAAAGACAACAAAATTAAACCTAGTATAATCATAATTCATTAATTATTTTCTCAAGATATGTGGGAGTGCGTTAGAACTTACAAGTAGGGGATTAGTGACAAAACATAAAGGCGTCCATACTTATGAGGCACTGACCGTTGACAGGCACGACGGCTTTCGCGCTGGAGTCGCGGTAGGTGCCGTTTATGATGGCTAACTCCATCAGCTGTCGTTTCTTCAGCTCATCTTCTCCGTCCGCTTGCTGGAGAATATTTTGAGCAATTACTTGATTTATAAACGCGCCTGGTTATCAACCACCTTCAGTGTCAACTACCTATAGCAACAGCATTGCTGTGTTCCCGTAGTCATACATGTGAATACCAGAGTATTCTGGGCGAACATGATTCAACTTATACAGCTCCATTATTGCTTAATATCACATGGAATTGAGGTCAAGTTTTTGACTCGCCGATAAAAAAAAATAA